>JAGXCT010035215.1:15149-29710 GCA_022495035.1 Philopotamus ludificatus
TATTATTTTAATTTTATTCTTGTTTTACTCGGCTTTCTACATATTAAAATAAATGTATAAAATATAATATTAGTATTCAAAAGTCGCCAAAAATCCACTACCACTCTCTAAGTAGAACCAATATACCTTGGGAAGAAAACTCCTAAAATGAAGGTCGATAAACAACTTAGTTTCGTTACTATTGCTACCTCTTCCTCACTACGAGGTCACCTCTTCTTTGTAAAGGTCCTTGCCGTGATGAAAGGATTGCTATTACACAACAAGGTTGATGCTAACTGTGACTCGTTACGCTGGAACCTCCAGAGAAAGCGAATACCGAGACAAACCTCCTACTATTTTCCTTTACAAAGTAAGTAGGGTAAAATCGATATGGACGCAAAAAGGTAGTCCTCACGCTAGCTATTATGAGACGCCGACTGCCTTGGTCTCGACGACTTTTTGAGAGTCTGGTAAGGCCCAAACACTCAGCGAGTGAGCGTTTCGTGGCTGACAAATGATGATGATGATATATTAAAATATTAATAATTTAAAATATAACAAAAATCCATATAAATATTTAAATTTATTATTAAGGCTTATTGAAATTTCTGTATATATTCTATTGATGACAAGAATTATGATTGACAAATTAACATATATATAGTGACGAATTGTGCATATTTTTTTTATTAAGAAATAATGACTAATCAGCTTTGGGCAAGATCACTGCATATAATCTTCGGTACACGATGTCATGGTGATTGATCATGGCGTTATGATTATGTACCACATAAAATAAAGGACAAAGTTGACATTGAGAATTATTATAAAAGATAATAAACGGTATGACACCATAAATGCAGACCGAAAGTGGCTTATCCAAATTTAAAATGTATCAGATCATCATTGTACATTTAGCACGTATTTATTGCGCTTAATTATATGGTAATTCGCAATTTTGCGTAATAAATTTTAATTATTTGCGCATAGACCGAAAAAATAGAATGCACAGTACGCGAGGCATAGAAATTTTTTTCGGCATGAGACGATGTAATTATGTCGCATTAGATTTGCAATTTTTATATTCATGAGTGATATTGTGCATATCTAATGAAATTAGGATATTGTAATGCAAAAAAAAATGTTAATTTTTAGGCGAAATTTTACAAATAATTAAAATCCAAAAGTCACAATAAAATTTAATTGTCATGATTTAGTTTTTATACACTGAATAATAAAATAATATCATATGTATGCTAATATGATATGATACATATATAAAAATCTGTAGTCATATAATTTTAATTAATTTTTGCATGTGAATTAATTAAATATCCCAAAAGCTGTTGGATTTCAATAGTCAGATATTTGTAAAATGATTTAGTTCGGAAGAAAAAAAATTAAATAGATATATAACAACCTTCGATCGTTCTCATATATAATATGTTTTATTTTACTTATGGCCGCGATAATAACAATAAAAATTGTCAAAGGCTGTGAACTTTATAACCTGCAATAAATTTTAAGTATAAACGATTGTTTCTACGTATTTCTTCGAAAAATTTGGTTCATGATCGAACTTTTGGAAAATATGTTTTTATTTGAAGGGCACGGCTCACCTTAACCCACTTGCATTCAATGTTTTCAGAGTTACGTTGGAATCGATCATTTCGACATGCACTTACCAAACCTGATATGTTTTTATTAAACCTATGACCAAATTCAATATTAACATATTATGTATATAACGTTAAACATAACGTTAATAAATAGGCAAGAAACAACAACATACTACGCAGAATGCGACACTTTAAAATAATTTATTAATTATATTTAAACTCTTAGCGTGTCTCATTTAAAATTGCAATAATACTTTTACGTTTTTCATGCATTACAAAATATCCTTGGAATTTTATAAAAGCTTTTCGTTTCATTTGAAGTTGTTTTTTAATCAGTTTCCACATTGATAATGTGCAATTCAGTGATCTTATTTCATTTATATCGTAATTATAGAACACAGTTTCCTTTACAAATTAAAGAGAATGGTGGTAGACCTCAATAATATTGAAAAAAAAAATATCTTAGGGTTGAGTAATGAAAGTAGTTTCAAGTTATTCGATCGAAATGAAACCTTTTGCCAATTATATTAAATATTTTCACATAGTTTAAGAAATATTTAATAATAACCTATGAATGCTAACAATTATACGTATTGCTGAAATATCTAAACTTGTTTTATGTAGCTTACATATGTTATAATTAGAGAAAAATCTGAATATCTCTTTAATGATTAATACCAATTACTTTCAATAAATTAATTTTTAATCGTTACATTCTTCTGTTGCAACTATTCCAATAATATTCAATTTAACTTCGTTATTTTATTACATATTATTTTGTATTGATATATATCATCATCATCATTTGCCAGCCACGAGACACTCACTCACTGAAGTATGGACCTTGCCAGACTCTCGAATGGCAGTTTCTTTTGTGTCCATACCGTGGGGACCCAAATCATCTTGGTAAGCTGTTTTTTGTAAAGAGAATCCTTCTCTTGGCTATGCTAGATCGGGTGTGTATCTTCTGCCATGTTAGTATTTGATTTTACTCTCCCAAGTGGGAGGGAGTTTGCCTTGGGTATTAGTTTTCCTCTTCTCTATGCGTTATCTGCTTATAACGTGTCACAAGTGATTATTAAATGTGTCGCGCAATAGTAATTCTTTCATCATGGAAAAGACCTCTTCAATGAGGAGGAAAGTAGAAAGTTTCTCCCTTAAAAAGATGGAAGAGGAGCAAAAGTATCGAGAGTAGTATATCATTTGTATGACGTGTCTAATTATTTTTATCATAATTTCACGAAAAACGTTTGAGATACTAATAATATATTAACTAATGGACCATTTAAGTTATCTGTGTATTTCAAATTCTTATTAAAGAATAATATACATTAAATACGACGCAGAAAAAAAATTATATGACTTTTACTATACAGTTTAGAAATTATATAAAAACAATAACTAAAATATTAATACATTTTAAAGCTTATGTTAAAAAAAATTGTCAATAGATTGAAATTCTTTTGTTTTTATATTGAAAAGAAAAAAAATGTTCCGGCTGAGGTCAATGTGCAATTAATTATTTAATAAAAAATGATGGACTCATGACTCATTTTGAGTCTCTAGCTAGGACCGATTTTCGTAAATTGTATAATGTTAAATTGTTATTTTTTTGCAATTAAAGACGTTATTCGGATCTCTTCTGGCTCTAGTATCGCATGGTTGACAATATGGCGCGTATATGAACAGGTTCCGTTATGGCCAAAAGTGAATTCGGCCATCCAGAGGATAATAGTCATATTTGACACGGTAATGTCTGAGGCAAACAAATTGGCCGGTGCCATTCTCGATCGGACCGCCATGGAAGCAGTTCGTCTTCAGACCGAGCGGACCAAGTAATTCGAAAGCGATCCTAAGAATCGAAAACTCGATACTCAACTATCGATGCTCAGTGCTACCATACGCACGATGACCGCGAACAGAGAACAGTTTTCATGACACGGTGCCGATATTGAAAAAAACACGCAAAATGTGCAAACGGAAATAAATATTTGGTAAATAAAGAGTTGAGTGATTAGCGTGTAAAAAAATAAAATAAAAAAAATATGCGTTTAATAATTTATTGCATTTATTCTTGCAGATTGTCATCAGTTTAAAGTTGCGCAGAGCTCGAAAGCTTGCGCGACAGTTCCCGGGATACCAAGTGCCTATAAATCAAATATCGTGTTTAGATTATAAATTATTTATTTAGTGAATTGTGCTAGTGATTTTTTATTATATTAATTGTGATTGTTTAATACAAAATTTTCGAAAATGTCGGGATTTGTGAAAATTGCCATGGACGATTATTATTCAGACAGTAACTGGACGACGCTCATCAACAAGTATTGGATGCAAGCTGAAACGATAGCAGGTGAGTTCAATAATATATAATAATTAGATTCGTCATCGTGGCCATTGAATGAATGAATATATATTTTTATTATGTCGGGAAAATGAAAAATTTTACACTAAATACCAGTTTGATCAGATGTCGAATGGCATTGATCTCGGTGGTCAACGTCTGCTTTTCCGTAGTATATGTAGGCGTTGTGTGGAATATATGAATAATATCCGATTCCGAATAAAAACCAGATTTTGATTTCGAAAACCGTTTTATTCTGACATCACAATTCGGTCACCAGACTCCCAAAATCAGACGCCCAAAATCTCGTTAACCTTATGAAGTAACGCGGCGTGATTATTTTATTATTTTGTATCTCAAAAATAAACTGGAACAGTTATGGTCTACGAATAAGGCTTGTATGTCATATGCATATTTTTAAAAATCAAAAATTTCTATACATTCAAGTCGCCGAATTTATTTAGAAAACATCCGCATTTTTATGAAGAATTTTAATTAAAATCGTGGGCGTTTTTGCGAGCCATCAATTGATGAGTACCATCAATCATATCCAGTTGAATGTACTCAATCGATAAAATATCCTTGTTATTTGTTTTAAACATGATCATTTATTGATTATCATGTATCCATATGCTAATAATCCCATGATTAATATATGTTCAGATATATTTTAAGTATTTTTCTTTACCTCAGTCAATACTAAATATTTAATTTACAATGGTAAATATGAATCTTAAAGCGGATGAGACAATGTTTAACATGGCTACATCCTAAGGCATGGCAAATATTAGTATTAAATATTTTTAAATATGCAATTTCCACTTAACAACGTTGTCAAATAATAAAATTGACATTACTGTGTCATTGCTTTTTTGTTTGAGACGATTTTCAGAATTGACGTGCGCATACAGTCGTGTTGTATAACATAATTGATATATAATTGTGCTTTTAAATCGTGATATACGATTCGGTTAGAATAATATGTGGATTTTCCCCAGCGATTTTCACAGTTATGCAAGCGATTTAATTTTTCTATTAATCTGTTATTTTATAAAAGCAGATTATCATGGTGAAATGTAATGAAAGTTGTTGCGAAATACAATTGCTCGGTAACAAGAATCACTCATATTATCAACGTCAAAAAAAACGCGTTGCATAATTTCAATTAATATTAGATCGTCGGATTTGTTTAACAAAAAGTGAACACACGAATCACACACAATTAAAATCGCATTAAGAAATTTGTACGGCATTCACTTATAATTAATTTTGTGCGATTTTCAGATCCTCGCGTTCAAGGATGGCTTCTCTTCGATACGCCGTTGCCGACAGTGGGATTGGTGCTGACGTATTTGGCGTTCGTAGTCGTGATCATACCTCAGTATATGGCTAATAGAAAACCATACAAATTAAAAAATACGTTAATAGTCTACAATGCACTACAAGTCTTACTATCCTCGTATATGTTCTATGAGGTAAGTGTTATTAAATTAAATAAAAATAATTTTATAGAACATGATGATGATTTTTCATATTTTTCAGCATTTAATGTCGGGATGGTGGAGCGATTACAGTTTATCGTGCCAACCTGTCGACTATGGAACAACTGGCACGGCTCAAAGGGTATGCAATAACATTAATTAACTTTCTACGATTCAAAATATTTCATTTAAAATAATATCTTGGTTGTAACCGGTTTCGTTTTCTTTGAGCGGAAAAGAAATATTTTTTTTGCCGATGATGTAGAAAGTAATGGATTTTTATAGATCGGTGTTGGTTTAAGTTTTTATTTTTACGAAGCGATGATGAAGCATGTCTCGTTGTCGAAATATTGATGTCGGTTGATTATGTTTGTCTTATATTTTTTTGGCCATCACGTTTACTTGACACCACGAATATTTTCAGAGCGAAAAAAGTGGTTCTTATAATTGATGCTCGCTGATATATAATATTTTTTTATTATTAATATTTACTGTATATATTATTATCAGCTGGTCCGCAATCGAAACGTGTGATGGCAAATTTAGTCACAATAAAAACTTTCATTTTGTTGATTGACAAACGACACCGCATTCACAATGAAAGCTTTTTTCATCCGAACAAAAAGCTTCTCAATAATACATATATTCTAGTGGCTACTGATACATAAACATTTTTTTTGCAATGAGTAATTTAATAATAATAATATATTGGATTTGATATGTTTTCGCGGACTTTTTGCCACGACTACGTTCAATTTTATTAATTTTATTTAGAAAGTGGAAGTGATAAAAAAAATAGAATCGATAAAATGTAAATTTTTCGGCCAATTCGGTGTACAGGAGATGAATGAAGGTTATTAACCGTGACCTCGTAAACGGAAACTGATACAGACATTCCAGCCGCGGTTACTTTCACTCGCGAAATAACAGTTCTCTCTGTCTTCGACGCTAATAATACACGTGGATATATACCGGTAATTATGTAAAATTACTAAAATAATTTACACGATCCGTGGCTCAAATTATGATGAAAAATATCCACGACTACGCTATGCAATAATTAAGAAAAATACGTCTTAAAATTATTCAATGCATTTTTTTTAAATATATTATTTCAAGGCAAATATAATTTATTTTCGATTAGCTATTGTTCTGAATTATATTTACAATAATATTTCCTTGAAATAAAAATCGGTGTCATATACGAGAAGAAATCCGCAGTATTCTAATTTCTCTTGCCAGAATACGCAACGAAGCGTTGTTCGAACGAAAGAAAGAGTCGAATCCCCCAAAGGCATCTTTAAAGATTTGCGAAATATATTTATCGCGATAAGATTTAATACTGCTTTATTTAAACGGATGCAAATAAGAAATTTAGCGAAGAATTGGAATGGAAAAAAAAATGCCAACGAATTAGATTAGGAAGAACTGATGCATTACGTCCACAGCGTCTGATCAAATCTTGATTATTCATGTTTATATAAATATTTTTTTGGCATATTATAATGATTTGTATGCGAATAAATTGTACGATTATTTAATAACGCGATTTTTTTGCAATTACACTGCAATTTGCGTCAGACTTGGAGCTAGACGTAAAAAAAACATGAAATAAACAATTCCATAAGTAATATTTCTGATCGTCGGATGATGTTGCATTTGATGTTTATTGCAATACGAATAAATTTGCAGGAATTTTGCATTTATATGTCAGTGATTTCGTATTGGTTTTCACATAAAAAAAAGGATATGATCGAATTTGCAATCAATCGACCTTGTTGCGATTTTAATTTTTTTTGGGGATTTATTGCGAATTATGTGGCAGACCCTGTGCTCAATCAAGTTTTCGCGTCCTGTAGATACAATCTTCATCGAAACTGCGAAACCTCAAGGTCCGAAAGATCACGGGCGTTCGAGAGACGACTCGAAAAACGAGACTTGCTCAACACACTTTCTATACTGGTAATGATCTCAGAAGCGCAAAGTATCCTTCCGTCTCGATCTCTGCACAGAAATTGCAATGCACTATGCGTTTTTATTATTATTATTATTTTCAAATAGCCGATTTTCACTTAAAGTGCATTAAGAAATAAGATAATTGAATACTTTTTTGAGAAAATAATACAGAGAGCTACCGGTTTTTTAAGTAGAGTGCACTTCTACAGTACATGCATTTTTTATTGATGACTTTATAGATTAATATCATAATAGAAAGTATATATTATTATCAAAATGAAAGTATGAAATATTTAATAAGATTATTTTATCGACAGAATTAGTTTACTTTAATATCGGGGCTTTGAATTAAATTTAATGGATGGTGTCACAGTGCATCTCTCCGGCTTAAATAAACGCAAAATTCAAATTTGTCAATTAACTGCGTTCGGTGTTAATTCGGATATTCATTATTCAGAGCGATATATAGTATATCTAATACCATATGAATAATAAGCGTTATATAAATCGTGAAAATTGATGCTAATTTTTTTATTCAGCGATTTAATATGTATAGACAAGACGTTTATGGCCTCGAGTGAAAGTTAAATCATTGTTGATATAAAAAAAAATGAATTTTTCAACACCGTCTCAATTTCAATATATGGAGAGATCGTTAGTGAAATTATATTATACACAAATTTATTATATGAAATAATATGCGGAATTTCAATGCTTTGTCAAGAGCGTTAATGCGCGAAATGTTAGCATATAATTTTTGCACATATCCGCGACTTTCTATATATATATGATTGTATATCTTTTAGATGCTGCATCTATGCTGGGTGTATTATTATTCGAAACTGTCCGAATTCGCCGATACGATGTTCTTCGTGCTGAGGAAGAAGAACAATCAAATCACGTGGCTGCATTTGTATCACCACAGCCTCACGCCGTTCGAGGCGTGGCTCCTTGTCAAATTCATTGCCGGTATCGTATAGCACGTTGTTCGTTTTATTATTAATCAAATACGTATTATTTATTTTAATAATATTCAAGGTGGTCATGGAACGTTTTCAAACATCATCAACAATTTGGTCCATGTCATCATGTACTTCTATTACATGGTTGCCGCCATGGGTCCCGAATACCAAAAGTATATATGGTGGAAAAAGCACTTAACAACCCTGCAACTGGTATGTTTTTATATCTTATTGAATAACTATATAATAATTTAAAAACAAAAAATGCATGAATATTGTAAATATATTGTAATTTTTCATTGAAGAATTATTAATGAATTATTCAATGAACCACAGTTATTAAGTTGTTTTATGTTATATATCAATTATGTATTATTTCTGCTACGTCAACTATGTTTCATGTATGAGGATGTGGCCATGAGCTTTGGCTCAACATTTATCATCAGATAGATATATCAAAGCGTTTAAAATACGATATTTTGGAAGATATATTAATATCTCTAATAACGTTGATAAATGAGAAGTAGATCAGCTTTGAGTCTATATATTGAATGCTTCTTTTTAGCTATCTTGAATAAACTAATAGTATGGTATTGTGTTCGTTATCAAAAATGTTATAAGTAACTAAAACCGTCTTTTAACTCTCAAACCGCTACAGTCATCCCGATGTAACAACTGTCAATTCACCGTATACGCTAGTGATATGTACTGTATTTTTTTTCAAGAGATTGTCTAGAACCCATAAGTTTCGGTAGTAAAATCGAGTTTTAGCTGCTTGCATATTTATTCGCGTATCGGACGTAATTATGCAAATTTATCTCTAGCGGTCAAAGGGTTAATCCTACCGGATATATATTTAAAAGTAGTAAAACCCCAACACAAAACTTGTTAATCTTGATCGTGAAACAATTGCATTCATCAGCATCGAACCATCTTAAGTCAAAATCTTCGTTTTAAGATGAATAAAAAATTCAGCATTTTAAACGAATTGTATAAATTTAATTAAATGTATTTCGTATGTAATGCTTAGTGATTACGGTTTGATACGGACTTTACCAAGTGCGTGAAATCAATTTGCCGCGTGTGCATGAAATCTAGCGCAAATTGTCAATCAAACGAGATTTTAGTCATATATTAATTTTGTATCCTTCAGGATAGTACCCATCAGATGCACCAAATTCTTGTGTCAGGGCTATCTTAAATCTTCGAAGCACTTATGGAAAGCAATTTTCGATATACATAGTGCTAAGCATCATCTGCGGCTCTCTCTTTATCTCTTTGATGTAGGAAAAACGTTGCATTTTTAAGATATTTTCATCTTCGTAAATTAGTAAGAAGTCGACACAAAGGTTAAGGCATCTTCTCAAATTAAAATCTAGAGAATAGAATTCTATAATATAACGGGGATGTAACAGTAAGCTCTTATTTTTTTATGTCTTTCGCTGGATGGAGTCAGGCGTTGTTACGATACAAAATAACAATGCCTATAACCCATCTGTCATCCGAAGGGGGTCTTTCAGGGACCCCAAGCATTGGAATTCAAGATGTTGATAAATTCTTCATTAATATATGAACATTTTTTAACTGAATTATTCTAAGAATAAAAATGATATGCTTCATAATTTGTCTCCCTGCAGACTGAACTCCCTCGCTGCACGTGTCAATCGCATGTTTATCTCGCACTTGGTATATCATACCAGACGCGAGCGAGAAAAAATACATCTCGCTTTAGACTTTTTAGACAAATACAAATAGTTTGTGACATGTACGATATACATTAAAAGAGTTTTGAGAAAAATCAAAAGCTCCTCACCCCATCGGCACGGCTAGTTAACCAGTTCAAGACGAGTTTTTGTCTTTAATCTCTCTAATTTTGAGCGATAAACATCAGCATTAATTGTTTCATCTGTTAGTAGAATTCTAAATAAACAATTCCTTCGAAATCCCACAGCAGAGACAACATTACTTTTTCTGGATGCATCCAACTCGGGCCTGTCTTTGAGATGGTTTTCCTTTGTCTTTTCCAATTTTTAGTAGTAGAATGCACTTGGAAAATGGTTAGTTTTTTTGTATTGGCTGATAGAATTAGCAAGCATTGACACACTGCTAGTTTGTGTGGCACCTAACGGCGCAATTTCGAAACTCTCTCAATCACCAACGGATGCCGATACACAGATGAAAGATTTTATCTAAATGTCTCTGCTAATGCATCAATAGAGAGGCCTTGATTTATATCTACTAAATCTTGTGGGACGCCGTGATCCATTATTTTAGGCATCCCACGACCTGGTTCATTCAGTAACAAAAAAATGCGCGATCGAAGACTAATGAACAACTTAATTGTCATTTTGGAAAAAAAGGAAATATGTATTTGATATTTTCGATTTTGAGAGATTTTTCCATAAGCGAAAAGCAAAAAGAGTACCAACTTGCACACTTGTTACTATCTTTTTAAAGATTTATGTTTTTTTAAATATATATATGTGGCAATATAATCGTGTTGCAAAACATTATAGAAAATGATAGAACGAAATTGCCCCTGTATAGAGATCTAGTAAAACACGTATTCATTGCAACGCTCAGGGTTAAGGAACTCGTCGACTAGCATTCTGCATCGTGTGCACAGTTTTCCGCAAATAAGCGCTTATCATGTGCCCTAATGATATAATAAACGCACCAGATTCGCTTATGTCATAAAAATGTTGTTTTTCAATAGCCTAGATTAGTCGTCCAATGAAAATTCTCTAGTTTTTCCAGTTTATTGTAGAGCACCAGGGCAGTGGTGCACTTATTGGGATAGATTTGTTCGCAATTATGTCGACACGGCCGTTGCGAAAATTTCTCGAACTATACTTACGGTTTAGCAACCAACATGCAGGCAGGTTGCAGGTGAAAGAATGCTGTTAGGAACGCTGGGTTGGAAATTCATGAACTTTCAGATCACTTCCATGGCGTTGCGAAAAGGACAATTAGCACAATCTGTAACAATCGTAAATGATTATTTTGCAACGCCAATATTAATTATTTGAAGAATGCAGTTTTAATGTACATGTATTTAAAAAAAAATAATGGATGAGCGTTGTAGCTTTTTAGTAGTAATTGCATAGTAGACATGCAGTTTTGCACTGCAGCGGAGGATGTGAAGTGTGCCCAATCAAAATTAATGATGTCTAGCGATTGCAATGAATAGGGACAGGAAATTGGGAAAACAAATGCCGTGTTGCGAATTGAACGCGTTGCTAATTTCAGTAATTTAATCAATTATTAAGAAATAAGCGTATTAGAAAGTGGATTTGTCAGCAAAGGATTTAAAATCTACTACATAGGGAGTTCATATTTAGTTTAATTTTAAAACATGAAATTGCATTTTAATTATTTTCACATTGGATAGTGATTTGAGCGAGTTTTTAATAAGATGGAAGGTCTTTTTTAATCTGGTGCTTCGGCGGAGTTGTGCAATTGGCCTTTCCGCAGCTGACCCACTCAGTTGCCCAACTTGCTTAACCAGCCAAAAGAAACTAAAACTTGCTCTTAATCTTCAAGATCACTTTTCCTTTAAATATTTAATATAATGTCAAAGAAAATAAACGATGCCGGATCACAGTTTAATTGACCATTAATGTGTCGATGTGCTAATTGTTTAATTAAACTGCGGTAAATTCTATCATTAGTGAATGTTTTATTCATGTATGGTTAGACCTATATTATATGAAAAAAAATGGTATACCCATAATATGTATGTATTCCATGTCGATTTAACGAAAACATATTTGAAGGTTAATTGCAGTATTTAGAGCGGAAAAGCTGTTTTTTAACTGATGAATTAAATAGTCACACTAGCTTAAACCAATTAATTCACATTGTGCCTAGCACACATAGTAAAATGTATATTATTCGGCGCAATTATAAAGAAATATTTAAATTTTATTGCTTTATTTTTAATTTAAATTTTAGATGCAATTCTTTATGGTGTTTTTCCACTCTGCCAGTGCTCTAGTCTACGATTGCGGATATCCAAGGTAAATAATCTACATTATTCAAATCACATTAATCGTTCAAAAGAATACAGAGTGAAAATAAATTATTTTTTCAGATTAATTTCCAGCGGACTGATGTTGCATTCAGTGATATTCATAGTGCTCTTCACAAACTTTTACATCCAAAGCTACAAGAAGGAAAGGAACGAGGCAATTATGCAGAAGAAGGCGCAATGATTTCACATCATTGAACCAAAAACGAACACGTGACCACATAAATATTTATTTTTTTAGAGAATTGTTTCAAAGATTTATTGATAAAAATTTTGATGAAACTGTATCTCGCCAAAATAGATAATTAAATAGGAGGAGATATAAGAATTACTAAGTCACAAAATTAAAGTTGGAGTTACATCTTCAATCATACCTAGATTATATTAACAGTTTTTTAGATAAATTATTACATTTTCCAATAATCAAAAAGGGAAAATTATAATAGCGAAAATTATATTTTAGATAGATTTTTTTTATAGAATAGAATTATTTATAAATTGAAATAATATCTCCATATGCGGAGAAGACTACATTTTAATGAATATATTTTTTTAAATTATATTATTAACCCATGGTAATCCTGTGATTATAGAATGGCGTAAGAATGATAGATATAGAAATAAATTACATAAATTATAAAGAGTCAATTATAAATTATTTTAAACATCAAGTGTTCTGGTTACCCTTAATTTTCAATTTTGGTTATTTATATATATTTCAAAGGATATTTTAAAATTTTCATCATAATCGAATCAATAATGTCAGATCAGATATACCTTTGTATTCATTATCATAATGTTAATTAAAAAAATTGCTCAAAATTAGTGTTTAAGAAAATGTGCCTTTGAATTAAATACATGTATTTATCTAGTATAATATTAAATTATCAATATACCAATTTATATTAGATATTGTACTGATTATCTAAATAATTTGAATTACATAGATTTAAATATTCATTCAATATGTATTAATATAAATAAAAAAAATATATTTTTTATTAATAATTGTATTTTGCATGAAACAAAGAATATTAATCACGACTTGTTTAAAGTTTTAAAGGCAAGGTTATTTTTTTTTTAATATAAATATTTTATATTTGTATATGTTTATAATATAGAAACCGGAAATAACAAAGAATTTAATATTATGAAAAAAAATATTATTACATATTAAACATAAATAAAATATAATGTCAACTACAGTTCTTGTTACTTGATAAATATTTTTATCCGAAGCCACAGTACCATGGACAAATTTTTGATGGCCGTATTTTATATTGTTACGACAGCTGTCAACGAATTTAAAGCTAACGCTTTAGAATCATTTGTTCTGGCGTTTGGCATTTTATGATTTTTTCATTGAAAACATCTGTGGTTTTAGTTTTAAAAATTTTTGAGATATAATATTATTATATATTTGCTTGTATATTTTTAATATTCTTTTATGTTCACTTGTAACATTCATTAGAAATTCATTTAAGGCCTATAATAATTTATTTCTGTATTTTCAATCCAAAATTATGATGGGCTGATATGTTAACGAATCTAAGAAACGCTACATTGACAGTAAAAACATTTGTATTAAAATTAAGAAATATTCGTTAACCTCTAAAATTATCGTTAGCTCCGAGAAGCTCTAAATATAAATTCCGCATAAATTATGTAAATAAGTATATATGTACTGCGATATGATATTGCATTGAATTTGGCAGGACATAAGAAGCATATAACGGGTTCTTGTGGCCTTCCCATATTATTATCTGTCCTTCACAAGGTTAACAACTCTCGACTCTCAAACCTTTCCAATAGCGAATGTTGCAAAGCTACGACAGCTTTCTGTCCAATCATCGTTTACCTTTCACTTTTCCCTGACCACACATTACCCGTAGAATAGATCTTCAAGGAAAGATAAAGATGATAGTTTCCTTCATAAGTTTAGAGTCATTTTGCCTCGCCATTCTCCGCAGTATCATTATGATGTAAAAAAAACATTCACATATTATTATTTGTCTTTTGTCCAATTCATCTGAACAGTCCATGTAATTGAGATATGAACTTGAAAGAGGTTCTGGGACTTGAAATCGTCAACCTTAAAAGGGAATCTCCAAATGGATATCTCCTGGAAATAATCATTAACACTATCGTGGCCGCATCAAATTACCTAAAACTTACGCTATTGAAAGTATT
>JAGXCT010035216.1:0-57410 GCA_022495035.1 Philopotamus ludificatus
GGTACTAAACGCCGTGTCGCGCTGCCACTCCGTGCAGTTATACTAACACACAGCTTCTTTGAGCCACGTGCCACTTGTCACTAAGTAAAATAGAATATGATCCGATAAGCCTACGTATAGATTTTACAATTTTATCTCCATTTTCTTTCTCTTATTTATTATTTATTTTTTTATAGTTTTTAGGAAAAATATATTCCCATTTAACTGAATCTGTCTGGGGTAGTAGGTCACCATCAATGCTTTCAGGAGGACAATCTCCTTTTCTTAGGGCTAAAGTTGTATGGACCGTCATGGTTTGATTTGGTATAATTTTCCCGAATTTTAGCCAACGGTGAATATTTGTCAGACTTCCTTAATTTTTTCCAATCCGTGGACCAGACGCTTTGGCCCAAAAGATCTTTAGCTAGCAACTTGAACCAAGTTGCTAGATAAAAAACTTTTTTAATTAAATAAAAAAATGTCTTTTATTAAATTGGATATTAGATCAAACCATATAGATACTATTTATTTTTTTACCAAATAAATATCTCTTTTAGAATATTTATAAAAAAACGTATAAGTAACTCATAGATTTGACTAAAAATGGACAGAGTGAAAAGATCCTGAGCATTTTGGATCTTTTGGTTGGATCCTTATGTGATGTCAGACGTGCCATGTCGTCTGAATAGGTGTATACGAAATATAAAATTGGACCAATTATGCTTCCCAGTATTATTAGAATATTATCCGAATCAGTAGAAATTAGCTGAGGTAATTGTTATTCTCAAAATTGATAAAGTTCCCTAAAAAATCCTTCTAACCTATAAGCTTGATCCCAATTATATATTTTTTATTAAAAATTTTTAGTAAAAAATAAAATCATTCGATAGCAATAATTCGGTCTCCAAAAGAGTTAAAATTCGAGAAAAAAAAGAGAAAAAAGAGAAAAAAGAGAAAAAAAGAGAAAAAAGGTGCAATACCTTATTACTTCCAAGTTCTTCGAAAATTGGAAAGTGCAATACAAGTGTATGCTATATCTGATGCGAACATTTTTGAAAAGGATAAAATGAATACTGATGCAAACAATTATGACTATTTTTATATTAAATCGTGTATATATAAGTAATCGAATACTATTAAGTATTTGATAAAAAAAAACATTTATGCATTGCAAGATATTTAACTTCTGCATAAATTCTTATGGTCTAAAAAATAATTATAATATTATCAAATAAATTAAATCTTATTATATTGCAAATGCCGACTTACTGCTTTTGATGCATTGGTTTAGATTTATATTTAAATTTTTACAATACACATTCATGAGATCGACCAGATATAAATCCTTTTCGTGTATACAAATGGATACATTTTTGTGAGCTTTAAGCCGGCGACAATCACGAAAGAGGAGATGTCTCACGTTCAAGTGGTGGAAGAAAAACTATAAAATTGGTGGGCAGAGAACACCAAATCCTCCATTCAATTTCCTGGAATGGTGGCCAAGGATTGTCCGCACCGTTGGGATGAGGATGGAGGTGATATCTCCTCGGGTCAATCAGCGACCGCCAGCCTCTCGAGTGTCATCCGCTTTTATTACGAACCCTCATACGAATTCATTTACACTCGACTGGACCAACATTCGACCGGCAATTTTCCACTGTTTAACATCCATACATGATTATGAAAACTAAACAATAACCAAAGTATATTAAATATGTAATGTGCACATAATTGCATTCGATTTATTTTAATGAGGCTGTGTCGATTCGATGGCGTCCACTCAAATGACGTACATAAAACTATAATTGCCCATATAAGAAATTCAATCCATTTTATTAGCTAGACAATGGTCATGACCTGACCATAGAAAAAGGGATATTTGCAATAAAATGTTGGGATTGAAAAATTCAGATTTAAAACCCCGAACCGTACCTTAAATCCGTTTTCCACGCTTTTCTTATCGGCTATAAAAATAAATGGAGAGATAGCTCATAAATTAAGTTACGGCTGCCTTCTTTCAAAGATATTTATTTTAGGTCTCGCTGTAACAGGGATTTTTCAGGATACATTCGTGCATTACACGCGGTTATCCGAAAACTATTTCAGTATTTATTACTATTTATTTAAAGAATAATAATTTAATTCGTTGGATATACATGTGGATGCACGTATTTTTCGTGCGGTCGTAGTAAATATTGAATATTTCAGAGGTTGCCCACTGTTGATTTATTATTCAAAAGGGTGTCCAAACAAAGGACCATGAAACTGCGTATCTCTTTTCATACACTCCCGAATGTGTTTTTGTCGCCAGAATAGAATTCAAAAGGGGTTCAGTTCTGCAAATCAATTTTACTCGGCTGAGGGTCAAAACTGACCCCGAGACGTCCCTCGGCTACCACCCTCGCCCCTATAGCAGGGTTGCTTCCATCACGTAAGACCATTTCCTTTCTCCTATCACTCACTTCGTTTAACCACCCTCAGGAAACGGATCCGTTTTGTAGAGGGCGATGAAAAAAATATAGATTCGATATTAAAAAATATATATACTAATGGCGAATGCCAAATAGAAAATGTCCACTTCGGTTGTGGTCTTGCACACGACTGCTCATCCCGAAACCCTCGATGGAATATTCATAAGTTAATGAATAATGAATCAAACTGCCGAGCCAATGTTTTGAATAAACGAGCTTCAAGTTGACTTTCTCGATAATTTGACTAGCAGTCGACCCTCTTCCGGATATCGACTGTCATTCAAATCTTCTCAGATTAGCGATACTCATTTGCATAATCAATTATTTCCTTATGCTCTTCGCTCTATATCGTACAATTTTGGTAAAATAAACTTTATAAGTCTCATTTAAAACCACAAATCAAGTCCATACATTTATTATGCAGAGTCTTAAGCAAAGAATTCGATTAAACTACATAATTCAGAGAGACCTAGAATAATCTTGTCAATTATCTAGTACAATAGTATTGAACAGAGAACTTACCCTGGTGGTGTACTTATATAATGTTATTTAATATATTTATTTATGTACAAATGGATGACAATTTAAAACCGATTTTGAAAAGTTTTAACATTCTCAATGTGATAAAAAGTGTTTTCATAATGAATATATTTTTAATGCTTTTAGTGCACTAACATTAAATATTTTAAAGCATAGGAATAGAAACCCCGTTTTTAGTAATCACGTTAAATTTTAAAGATTTATATTAATATAATATCATCTAACTAATATTTGATTCTGTTTATTGATTGGGAATATTTTGAGCCGATCCTCTGGTGTGTGTCTTTTAGTTTCGTGCGAGCACTTAGGGGAGACCGACGAGAAGGTAGACACACACCATCCCCATCACCCCCACTCCCTTTTTATTATATTACTTTTATTATTATTATTATTATATTATATTAAAATTATAGTATTGTTATGTTTATATATATTTTACTATTCTGTAATCATACGAGAAATAAAATAACTAATTTCATCATACGATTTTGTCCTATGTATATATATATTTTTTTACGATGGATCGATGACATAACAGAAAGATTCCAATGTGCCATTGGCCCATATAAAGGATTCGATTAAGATTCTAAAGATGCAAGGAGAATGAGTTTTTACACTAATATTCCTCTCAGTGTCAAACCACAACACTGGTTAATTCCTAATATTAATTCGGTTGAATTAAAATTTATATTATCTGTTTTTATACAGTTTTTTTACGTCAAATACACCTATTTTCAAATCAAATACACCCTTTTGCAAATCAAATACAATTTTTAACAAATCAAATACAACTTTTTGCAAATGAAATTGACCCTTTTAAAAATATATTTTATCGATTCCTTGTAAAGTAAAAAACGGGTTCCACTGTATTTATGTAGTATCCCGAACTTAAGTTTTCCCGCTAATTACGTTTTTTATCAGTTCCTTCATAAGCGTGAGGAACGGATTCCACTGTATTTAGTACTGCGAATCTAACCCCGAATTTACGTTTTTCCGCTAATTATGTTTATTTTATATATTCCCATGAAAACCATGTCCATGGTCCTCCATAAGGGGAAATCATGCACTGGTCACGATCCTCAGAAATGAGGGAAAGTGAGATTAATATCAAAATATAATAATATGTAATCGCTTCACGACTCAAAAAAAAAAAATGTTTATTTTTATCAGTTCCTTTAAAAACGTAACGATTTATAATGTGCCCATCATTTCTTCGTTATAGGAGGGTTGACTATATTAATGCATTCAGGTTTCTTTTCTTGATTTATGAACATTATGAAATTAAAGCCCTTTTCCCAAAATTTGTTTGAATGCCTTTGGCAGTGGCGGATATATGGGGATGTTTTGATACTGAAGCCCCCCCAGTGATTCTTTGGATAATTATGATTTTTTACTGAAAATATTTTTTTACTTACTTATGGTTAGTACACTAAGAGACAAAATTCTCAAAAAAGACATATTATAAGACGAAATTCACAACTCTAATTTCTAATTTAATGATTTTATGAACTTATATTTTATTTAATACAAAAGTATTCATTTATACCAGGTGGATTGTAGCAATAATAATCGGACGAGGCTAGGGACAATTCGTATTTAATTTACGGTCGATCGGATGCTACGGGCACCTCCTGTAGCACACACGTCACCGAATTGGCATGGATAGCGGCCTGGCTCTTGTTTATAACTTTACTTGTAAATCCACTCTTAATCATTGCTGGCGTCTTTCAGCTCTATGCTTAAATCCATATGAGGGCCGTCAGTTTTTGTTTAAAAAAAACAGTCTCGTTGTCGTCGGCGCCACTACAATTTGCCCACTCGAGGGCGGATCTTTGGCAAATCTAAAACGCGTCCGCGAATCGGCTCTTGGCCAGTGGTAAGAGAGGTGGGATTCCTCCCCAAAGGGCGGACTACCTATCTCTTTCTTCGCGATATCAAAGCCAGACTTAATAGTAGCTGTTTCTTTCCAAAATTCTAGGTCAAGCAATTCCTGACTGCCCACGGTAATTTCTAGGGTTTAACCTTGTAGCATCTCCACATTGCCGGTGCGGGTACGTCTCTCAGGATTACAGTCACGTTCTGTAGTCCTGTCCGTACCCGGACGCTGACCTACTCTATGCTGTCCAATGCGACATTTTCTCTACAAGTCTCCTGATGGAGGATCCTATCGGACATATGGACCTGGTTAGCAATATAATTTGCTACAGGTCATTTGTTTGCTTAGTATCGACTTTCGGAGAGTTGTGCAAGGCTACTTTTAAGACACAGCTTCATCCTGAGTACAAAAGTATCACTTGATTATATTGAAAAACAAGAAAAAATCCCTTTTAATTTATATAAGTATCTTATGTGCAAATTAAATCATTTACATTTACCCTAAATATTAATATAACACAGAATGTTTTATTAAATAGTATATATTAATATGATCAATTTGCATATACATATTTTAATTAGAGAGAAAATTCACCACGTTCCAATATCGATGTGTCGGTTATTATACAAATGATGCGTAGGCCGTACGTTACTAATCCGTGGGCCGCATAAATTATTGCAAATTTGGTTTCTTGAAAATACAGGAAAATCATTTACATACTGTACAGTTCCGCGTTCAACAATTTATATTTAAGCATGCGTAGATGTGGGTAATCCACGTTGAATATGTATGCGAGCCATGTTTTCCGACAATACATCACGCTTAGATAATTTTCCGAAAAGATGTTCTTAATTAAAATCGTGCACAAACAATCGGAGAGAGAGTTGCTCACTGTTAACAGAGACAAAGTCTTGGCTACGTCCGGTGGCCATTTCAGGGAATCGACAAAGAATGCCGTTCGCTCTCTGGGGCACACAGGAAACTCAGAATTTCCCTTTGTGCTCTGTGCAAATATACAGAAACCGGTCGCAAAACCGCAAACAGTGGGACATAACAACATGTAAAATTAAGGTCGGGTCCAATATGTACATACGACTGAACTTACATGCGGAAAAATTTTGTTTTGCGGTCGTGGAAAAATGTTGGGGCCTACCGGACACGAGACGGGATGGATCCTATTTTATGTTCAAGGGATCATTTTTGTTTAACTTTATATAAATTCACCGTGTTTATTTATTTATACACGTGGATGATTAAATACTTTAATCATATTCCATTTAGCATTCGTCTGTATATATTATGAATGTATTGCAATTTAATTCGGGGTGGCCACTCGCGGTTTCGTCTACTTTAATTAAAACGCAGAGTCGCATTCGAATTCGGAACGCAATTTCGCGGGAAAAAATAGAAAATTGTAAACCATTACGTGGCGGTTTTGTTTCGAACGTTTGCTGTGAGAATGCTTTTAGGACATTGTCTATTCGAGAAGAGGTTATACGGTGTCACTAGAGTTTCATTGTCGAATGTGTGCAGCGACAATGGGAGAGGGATGGAGCGAGGCCGAAAGCGTGATGGAATTTTCTATGGGTACAAAGGTAATGCAGTATGCGAGGAATGTGTTACAGCTCCCGTTGCGGAGTCGACCCAAACCAACTCGACCCAACCCAACCCAACCCAGCCCTGGGACTGTGGGGGCGCCGTCCTCCCCCGCGAACTCTGCTCCGTGTACTCGGCCTGGGTCGCTATTGTGGTCTCGGTGGCAATGTAAGACACTGTTAAAACTATCTTAAAGCTAAATAAGACGACAAATCAATGCATTACACCGACAACATGTTGTTGCATTCTAATATCACGCTATATATAACGAATTGTATTTTTCTCCCCATTACAGATTGATGTGGTCGATGGTGCATACAGAGCAAATTATTTGCACGGTTAATCGAATTCAAATAGTTCTGTTTGTTTTACTTCGTTGCCGACATAACTCGGTGTTCCGCTCGATTGGTCGGCAACGTGCAAAAACTAAAGTTATTTTAATTACTGCCAAACTAAGCTTTGGCCCTAGAAACAAGGCCGCTCATTGCCAGATACGATTGTTTGTTTAATTAGCTTTTTTCGCAAATCATTGTCTGATGGAATTAGACACGGATTAGGGGAAATCGGAGTCGTAAGTTAAATTTTATCTTGTTTTGGTAAATAAATATTAAGCAATTGTTTTGTTTTCTAATAAAGATTAGCAGCTAATTAACAACAGTAATTATATTTTATTGAAGAAATGTATGTAAGCTTAAAAAATAATTAATTAGGTTTTTTTTTCTTTCAGCTCCGGCTGATTTTTCCATAATATTTTTATTTGTAATAAATCATATTATTTCTACCATAATTTTTAGCAATAAGTTTTTAAAAAAAGATATCTTTTTAACACTAAACATTTAAAATTCAAACGATATGAAGAAACAAAGTAATATAACTAGAAAGTCAAATTTTGTTAACCGATTCGTCACGTAATCGCCCTATTTAGTATGAAATGAATATATGAAAATAGATCCCAAGCATTTAAGTCAATATATTGATAAACTCTACATCAATATCTCGATTTCTTTTAAAAAAAATGGATTATTCTAAGAATAAAAATAGTTCATTATATATATTAGTAAAACAATTCAAAATATCGACCAAATTTGCACATGCGTGATGTTTTTTCTCGCTCGCGCCTGGTACAGAGCAAATAGAAACGCATCATGTT
This sequence comes from Philopotamus ludificatus, assembly GCA_022495035.1. Taxonomy (NCBI): domain Eukaryota; kingdom Metazoa; phylum Arthropoda; class Insecta; order Trichoptera; family Philopotamidae; genus Philopotamus; species Philopotamus ludificatus. The sequence goes on from JAGXCT010035216.1 coordinate 7,613, forward strand.
GTTTTTTTTTCTTTTTTCGCAATTGCAGACAACGAAAGTCATTGATTATGTATAATATTTATTCTTTGGACTTTTTTAGACTAGCACAAAAAGTTTGTGGCATGTAAAATTTTTATTAAAGGAGTTATTCATGAAAAATCTAAAACCTGGAGTGTTCAATAGACCCCATCGGCACGGCAAGATTAACGCGCGTATTTGAACATGTACCGAACCGAAATCCATAATTCTGGTTTTCCTTCCGAATAAAATAACATTTTTTCCGGAGTCCGGTTTTTATATCAGTTTCGCTTCAAAACCCTACATTTAAACAATATTTAATAAGTTCATTCTAAGTAGTCATAGAGTATTCTTGTGTACTATTTGCGGATAAAAAAGTTCTCAAAATATTGACTCATTAAACTCATATCTAGCATATTTTTAAAAGTGTCGAAAATGGCGCTACATAAAAATCATTTGTAGAGATGACTATTTTGCCGAACTAACATGATTTTTTTGTAGATGAATCAGGTCATAGCAGCCTTAAAACACTAAATAACGACGTTCTAAGAGATGAATCCTGGCCTATATTATTGCATTAACAGAGATTTTGTTTAATTTGTTTTGCAAAAGTAGTATTTAAATTTAAAAACAAATTATCAATCATTTAAATGAATCTGATATAATATCAATAAAATAAGCTTCTTTTAGTTTTATTATATAAAAAATAAATTTTATTTTATTTATTAGACTACGATGCTGGATGAAAGATTCCAAAGCTCCCCATATAAAAATTCTTAAGATGTAAGGGGATTATAATATTCTTCCCAGTGTCAAACCACGACACTGGTACATTTGGAATATTATTTTAGTAGGATTATTTGTTTAATATATATTTATTTAACGCGGGATAGATAACAATTAATTAATTAATTCTAACGCGCCAAACTACCCATATAAATATTATTTTATAAAACATGCGAAGGTGGTAATAAGTTTCTTCCTCTTACATACCCCCTTACCAGCGTTATAAAGAATTCTCATGTTACCTAACAAAGAATATATACATGTTACCTATGTTACCTACAAGCCATACCACTGGTTTGATATTCGATCCATGATAAGCCATGCATTCACGTCAAGTCGATTTATTCGTATTTTTTTATTTTAACTATGTTTTATGAGAAGGATGAATCATATCATTCAACTTATCTTGCAGGATATAACAAGCAGAGGCTGTTACACATTTTCCGCGCTGACCTACATCAAGATATAATGGTTATCTACTAATGATACTAACATTAAAAATAAGTACTTAAATATTGCAGAAATAAAAACTGAAAAAATGTTAACAATTAAATAAAAAATATTTCAGCTAATATAAATGATTCTTTTCAGATTTTTTTAATGATGGTCTTCGAAACATAACCCTCGTGCAGGATTGAATGGAATATATAATACTTTTTATTTTAATTTAATAAATATATGTATTATTTCTATCCATCATTCCTAATGAGAATTGCACTCATAACTGCTCTTTTATATTTTTGTGAGTTTACTTTATTAAGGATATAATTTTTGGGCGCAAGATTGGATTACACTGCTCACCATTTGCGTCAGTGCGTGAGGGTTGCCAACTGCGATAACAACCTTAACATAACTCTGGCCCGGTATCAGATAAGGACGCTAAATAAGCTCAGTAAATTCTGCCCTTTGAAGAAATAAATTGCAGGGTTATCTGGCCCGGGCTAGGGGTTATTCAATTATTTTAAGTTGCAGTGCTGCACCTAAACACTATAGACCTAGGTTAGTCACACAATAATCAAAATCTATATATATTTATGTTTGGATCAAACCTGATTGCTCTCAGACCGATGCTAATAGTGGGGCCGACTATTTGCCACGCGTCGCTACTTTCAATTAATTTGGCCACAACTTTGTTGCTGAAGCTACTCCATAAGAGAGAAGGGTGGGGCCTGGGACAGGTTGCCACATGCCGGGACCTGGAGATAAAATTTAACAGTAACGCTATACCCCTTGTGTTGAAATGCAAATTACGGAATATATAGCCAGGTAAGGGTTTCCGTTGACTGGCGTAGGTGTACAAGACTTCAAAAATAGTTCCAGGAACAAGAATCTATAATTACATATATAAAGCTGTCAAACTTACGATAATTATATCATTAATTTAATCGAATCTTAATATATACATGTCTATTTATAATGTATTATGTATACGAAAATATAAATATAATTAAAATTAATTAATTTGGTCAGTGCTTTGTCGCACAATGTTACTCCCAGCACTACCAGCGTCGGTTATTTGACGGATGCGGGCCGGTGGCGGAGTAGGGGGAGGGTGGTCTCGCCGGTGAGCGCCGTATCGCGCTGCAACTCAGTGCAGTCATACTAGCGTGCCGTTTGGCACTTATATTTATATTGTTAATATTATATTGAAATTATATCTCACCTAATTTTTATATTTTAATTTAAATTTTTAATATTCCGCAGCCCCCTTAAATGTTTTACCCACGAGCCGCCACTGCATACATCTCTATATCACATGTGGACACGAATGCATAGATTAATATGTACATGTTTTAATGTATAAGCTATATAGAACCTCTCAAGAATATTATGGTGTTTCTGCTACATTGTACTCGATATCAAACCGGGATCAAATAATTTAAATAAACATTTTAATAATATTATTTTTAAATTTAGTCACGGCAAAATCTGTCACGGCGGCTCGAAACCAACGGTGTCGCCCGATGGGGTCAATTTATTATGTAAAATAGACCACAAGCATTTCATCTATATCTTGACTAAAATATGGATTATTCTATGTATAAGAATAGGTATTCATGATATGCTTTATAATTTGGTCGATATTTTGGATTTTTTTACTAATCAATATGACGCTTAAGTGACGTGCAGCAGGCTGAGGCACGCCGCCGTCTCATAGTTCTCGCCGCACGTGTTACTAGTACGGCTTAACTGGCACTTTCACATCGTACTGAATGCGAGCGAGAAAAAACATCACGTCAAAGTTTTATCTTATTAACTAGGTGTATTGTATGTATTCTTTGATATATAAATATATTTAACACTAAGAAATCCTAATAATAGTCCACCGGATTTAAAATTAGGAATTTAGTGGACCGCGAGATCGAAAAGTTTGGCGATCGCCGCTTTATATTATTAGTAATATGTTTAAATATAAATGGTTTTCGCACATTTTGTGTGGATTTTTTAAATCACAATCCTTTTTAGGTATTTAAAAAAATATAAATAGTTAAATATATTTTAAAACTATTTTATTATATTGTGATATAAAAAATGTATTCAAATTTCTAAAGGAAAAAATTGAAGGGGGGAATATGATGTAGTTTAGCAGACAATTTCAATTTCCGAAAGTAGCTCCCATGCATATTGAGTTTGGCGACCACTGATTTAGATAATATGGCGCAACCAGTATCAGTTCATATATTAGGTTGAGTCATTAATAACTTCCGATCTAGGTAGACAGGTTATATTGTTTGGATTTACTCGCAGTGGCCTGCCAGTCATTCAGACAAATATTTAGTATGATGGATGTTACAATGGTGTTATTCCCAACCCTTAAAATTGAGAATCAAAACGTGCATATTCGTCATGTGATGCTTTGCTAATTCAAACAAGACACTAGTACTATTTAGAAGATGAGTCTTTGAAAGATAAGCCAAGGACGTTTCATCTTTGAAAGATGATAATATTGGAACAAAATCTACGTCAAAAGACAAGGGAGATGGCGAGAGACTCAATAGGTCACAATCTACAGTTTATCGCCACCTGGAAAATTTGGGGAAAACTAGCAAGTTAGGCATATGGGTACCACATAATCTTAGTGACCGAAAGTCTATTGCCACAAATCTCCTTTCACGGCATAAAATCGAGCCATTTTTAGACAGGATAATAACAGGTAATGAAAAATGGATCATCTATAAAAATATTGTCGGCAAAAGACAATGGTTGGATAAGGATTAACCAGACCCTAAAGCCAATAGCAGAAAAACTTGATTGTGTGTATGGTAGGATCGTCTAGGAATAATCCACAATGAGCTGATGAAGCGTAATGAAACGATTACCATCGATACATACGTTCAGCAGCTGCAAAGAGTTCATGAAAAACCACTGAAAAAGCGTCCTGCACTCGTCAATCAGAAAAGCGTTATCCTGTTACCCGATAACGCCATACCACACATGGCAAAATTTACTCAAATAATGAACTTTAAGCTTAACTGGTCTGTTTTACCACATCCACCATACTTCCCAGATCTTGCTCCTACGGACTACTACCTTTTCTGTCCCTAATATATTTTTTTGAATGGAAAAATTTTCATTATTGATGAGCAAGTCAATCAGTCTCTCAATTCATTATTTTAGTCCAAACCCACCCAATGTTGATTTTGATATTAGATGAGGAGAGGGTCGATAAGTTGCCAGACTCAACCTAATAGTTAGGTTGAGTCTGGCAACTGGTTATTAACAAATCATGTGCGTTATATTTCCTTGAATATTTCACGTATATTATTTTATTCAAAATGTAGTCAATAATATTTTACCTACTAAATTGAATGCAAAATTAAATTCTATCGCATAAAAGATTTTTGCGACACCCCCAGCGTGATAGATTAAATAACAATTTGGCGTGAAATGTTTTTTTTAATATCAGTTATATTTATTTTCGACACAAACAGGCGGGGGTAAGGAGGCTTTTGGGAAATAATCACGCTTCCTTGACAAAAACCTTCTTTTATTACTTTCCCTCTGTGATCACGGAGATATTTCAAGCTCTGGAGACAAAAGAGATCTGTTGGAATTTATTTGCTTGAATACTAAGCGAAAAACTGTGGTAAAATATTGGGTGGCTCGGTGGCGGGAAAAAAAATGTAAATACGTGTCTGCCGCAGATTTATATGCGAAAAAATTGCAAACGAAGCAATAAGTTATCAGCGTTTTATACACATGCATTAAGATCCATTCAATTGAATAAAATGGTATATGAATAACTCATATTTTGAAATTTGTACTATTGTGTCCTCTATACGACTCATTGCTGAAACTGCAGACTGGCATTCATTATTATCACCGTTGTTATCCTTTTTATGGTCTTTTTTGCTGTTGTATGTTATTAGCGCACAGGGGAGGTATTATTTCAGACTTTATTGACCGAAACAGGCGTCTTGGAACTCTGCTACCAAAACATTAACAATGAAGGCAATAAGGAAAGCATAAACCTCCGGAGTATGTCTTTATTAATAGTTTCCGTACGGTGGTGCTTTTATCTTGGGTTAATTTGGTAGCAGGGAGACAAGATTAAAACATTAGGATGTCAGCAACCAGCATGAGCTAGACTAGATGGCTTTGGATTGCCTCGGGTAATGCACTCGAGAACAATTAAATGTGTCAAATGATTCTCTAAGAACATTGACAATTATTTAATTTAATTAAATTGATTAAAAATATTTTTAAATTTTTCATAATAAGTTGATTATGTTTCACAAAAAAACCGCGCAAAAAAGACAAGGAACTCATACAAAATATAGGATGCGTTTCAAAAAAACTTCATGATATTGAAAAATATTATTTATTATTATTATAAAAATATTTGAAAAAAATAATCATTATTTTTTTATCTCTTTGCGGAACATTATTTATAATAATAACTACTAAATATTTTATATATTTGACAAATAACCACTTCTAGCCATTATAAATTTCGAAAGCATTTAATGTTATGATTATAAAAGTATTATTTAGTGATAAAAAACAATTTAAACATTAAATGTAGTTACACTAACAGTAACGGTGCGGTGCCCATGACGCTCATGGGCACACGAATCGTGTCCAGCACAGCGCCGCATATAGATGCAGATTCGAGTTTAGCTTTCCCGCAGCGAAAGAGATAGATTTTCTTGGCTTGAGGGCTTAGTTGAACAACAATGGTTTTAAATTTGCATGCTGATACCGTAATTGCATCTGTTGCTGTCTTAAATCCATTTGTGATTTATTATGTTCTTGTTAACAATACCATTACTAACAATAAAACTAGTAGAACAATACCTCATCAATAACTTATTTTATTTATTTATATTTATTATTTTAAAATAAAAAAAATCCCCCTGTGTCAAACCACGTCACTGGTTCATTTTAATATTATTTCAGTTGGATTGAACTCCACTGCATTTAAACCTAAAAAAATCTGTACTCATTTCATACTATCCCATCTATTAAATATATATTTAAGTGTCTCAACCTAATGATATACTTTAATAATTTTAGTATTGACCATAATAAAAAACGTGAGTGTTTTTTATGTGTATATCCTTATATATATATACTTCAGAATATATATTTTTTAATTTAAATGACATATACGTAGTACAGTTGAGCTAAAAAATATGAGGTCTTTGTTGTTGAAATTCATCTCTCTTGGTATGTGTCAAGTGCAGAAAAGCCGGTAGGTACTCCGTGCGTCGAACGAAGCCTCGAGAAGCCCGTCTCTGCGTCATATAAGTTGATGGGTCAGGACAAAGGCCACCCAGATCTGAGACCTGTCGCCGCCGCAAGTGTGTGAGACGCGCCCTCGGGAATAAGATGATGAAGGCCTCAAATTCGGGTCAAAGCTCTTCAGACCCGCGCGCTGGGACCTTCGATCTTTCCACGAAATCATTTTCGCGACGAATGGCGCAAAAAATAACCAGACCATGTACACACACGTGCAAAATTAACGAGGGCGCTTCCAGCTCGCCCTGTTTGCAAACTCAATTAATACTTAATCTTGAGCAGAAATGTTGGATTTCGGCATCAAAGACTGCCGCGAGTTTGAATGGCTTAATAATAATTGTGCCCTCCCTCACACATATAAAACTGGGGGTGGGCCCGGCTGTGTTTCAAGGTAATCTTTAATTTCGGCGGAGCGAAACGCGGATCGGAAAACACGCGAGGCCGTAATTGAAAACAAACAGGGGGCTGCGATGTATCGGCACGTGAAATTAGCCAGCCCAAATAAGCAGGTGTCCGGCATGCCAATTTAAATACCTGAATAAAATATAAAACATTTCTGTATTTAGAATATACAAGTGTTATAAACCAGCGATCGTACATCCGTATCATTTCTTGTCTCTCGGTATTTTCGAGTGCGCCGCTACCCTTCTTAAGTAAAGTGTGGCATGGAACACATTTTACGCGGGAAACAGTTTATTTATTCATTGAGGATCATTCGCTCCGTAATCATCTCGTACCAGAGATACGCCTCTGGGATCTTAGCATCATCTACTCGTACCAAAGGAATCTTTGGGATCTTTATCTAAATCATCTCGTACCAGAGATTCGTCTCTGGGATCTTATTCTTCATATCCACATACACCTATCATCGAACTGACGACACCTGCATTTCTTCAAAAAACATCATTATCAACACAAAGCGTGTTTCACTTTGCATCCTTAACACAGCCTAAGCTAAAAATAATTCGCAAATTATTTGGCTCTTAAATTTCCATTAAAAGAATTGGGCGGTAGTTTGGACACTTATTTAATCACCAAGTATTCATTTGAACAGTTCTCAATTGTCTTTTGGATCCAGGATGAAGTTGTATTATTGTAGTCTATCATAACTCTATATCTTGCAATCCACCCACAATTGGTAATTGGTTCAATCGGTGCAACAAAGGCAGTTTATTATTTAAAACGCATGATTTTAAATTAAATATACCCTCTTTAAGAAAATAGAAGGATAGTGATTTTGCCCAACTCTTCTAAAGTCAATGCAAGATGAAGAAATACCCCGTAACAAATTATATTGTTGATCTAGTCCATATGTTTGATACCCTTTATATACTAAATCGGACAGCAAGCAGTATTTATTTATTTGACTACGATGGATGGATGGCATAACAGAAAGATTCTAAAAAACCATTCCCCCATTAAAAATGAAGATCGAGTCCCTCACACTTATATTCCCCCCAGCGTCAAACCACGACACTGGTTAATTTTGAATATTATTTAAGTTGGATTGATTTTTTTATTATTTTATATTATTTTTTTACTTAGATTTTTTATAAATTATGTAGAGCTAATGGGTATCTTCCTATGACATACTCACTGGCCAGTGTTATAAAAGAAATCCCTAAATTCAAAGTTTTCGTCGGACACCTATCCGATTACTTAGTAAGCCCAGTTGTGGTTAACTTAAATTATTGAAATAATATCCATGTTGCCTACAAGATGTTCAGGTTAAGATAGGGTTAGAGAGCCTGACTGAAGTTCTGACCCACAAGAGCAGTATGTCGATGCTACTAGATTAAAGTCTTGTGCCTTGAAGTAACCGCGGCCAGTTAAAAATTGACTGATCCAAAGGTGTAGAAAGAACTGTTTTCTTTGTTCGTTGATATGCTGGATTCCGTTGGTTGTGTGTCCACCTTCTCGTGGTCCACCGGTACTAGGAGTAATTATCTCCGCACGAAACCAAGACACACTCAGTAGAACCCCCATCATCTATCTAATGATCTTGTATTTGTATGTGTAGGAATACAGGGTTGACATTTAAACAAGTTAAATCAGCCATCGTCTGGTACAACATGGATTACGAAAGGAGTTTTTAGTAGCTTAAAGTTTGGTCTGCTGCCTTAAGTTCCGAAAAAGTGCATGACGGGTTGGGTGGATAAAGTTCCTCAAGGATCATGCGGATCTCATCGATATAGCAAACAATAGGTGGACTTTTAACTAACTTTGGACTAAGTCTTTTTTTACAAATCTTTTTTTTTCTTTTACTAATATGTTTTTATCGGTAGGTGGAACACTTTGTTTCTGTATTCAGATATATCTGAGCTTTAAAATTCTTATATACGTGTTGCCGGTCCCTCGCGCAATTGGCATTTTCAATATCGCAGACATATGTCAAAGCATGTGACGCAATTTGCCATGGCCATCCTTCACCCGACGCGTTTCAAATAAACAAGCCGGTCACCAATAAAGTTCACGTGGGTCAAGACGAATTGACGATTCAATGCATTGCGCGTCCCGACGTCTTCCTCGCTTCCGTCCAATAGACGCCCATCAATCTTGCCGAGCGTTCCGGGGCCAATATGGCCCTCGCCTGGAAGGACGCCAATGTCGCCCGTCCGAAATAAGCGACAGGCGCAAATAACGCCGACACATATCTATTCACTTAGGTTCCGTTGACGGCTATTGGCGTCGTCGGAAAATTTAACATTTTAATGAAAATATCGGCAACTTTTCCGGACCCAAATTAAAATATTTACGAGTTTCAGAAAGTGTGTTACATCCGTCGTCCGAAACGTGCTGAGCACTCCTTAAAAGTAATAAAAAAATTCTGATAAAACGTTAATAGTGAACTCGCGCGGGGCGGGGGGGGGGTTTCGGTCTAATGTTCGCCTCTTTTACGGCACGAGTAAATAAAGTTGGGTTAATTTTAGAGGAAATGGGCTATAAAAAGATATGACCGATATTCGCTTTATCTGTTGGCCCGATGTTCCGCATTTGGTCAGGGCTGTCCCCGTCACTCACATTCCCTTTTTATTTCAGCTTTCTCGGGGGCGAAAACTTTTTTAAAAAAAATTCCCAAGTCTTAACTTTCGCTTTTACTGCGCTATTTTTCTACAGGACACTTGGGATCCCATCGACATGGGAGATGTGAAAATAACACTGAAACCTTACAAGCTTCTTTTCACTTTTACGTGTTAAAAAGATAAGGGTCCGACAAAACGGTGGGTACGAAAAGATTGCCACCGCAAAATATATTGTCGCACTAAAATGTCGAGCTCGCATTATTAGACTCCGCTGCGGGAAGCTGTGCTCTCTTAATAAACATTACTGTTTTATTATGATAAAACAGTAGAATATTTTATCGTATTGTTTACTATCTAATGACATCAAACGAGAAAAGGTGCATTTCGCAAATTAATATACACAAGTTTCATTTAATAAAACAATAAGGACAGATTCCATGATCAATCATATATTTATCATTCATTTTATCCCTTTTCGTTATTAACTTAAAAAAATAAAAATATATAGTAGATCGTTTTAGTTTAAACAACAATTTCAGGTAATTATTTGTAAAATATAAAATCAATACAGTCAGCCCCCCTATAACGAATAAGAAGAAATCACGTTATATAAATCCGTGTTATAAAAGCCAAGGCACCAATACAAAATAGTAGTAACGTATTATCTTACGTATTTACGAAATATTTAGGTTTTTCTTACGAAAACAATATATCTAACATTATATTCATTCGCATATTTTCAATGACCTTTTTCTATATTTTATTGTCAACCAAAACGCACATGGCTTTATTTTGGGCAGCAATGCATTATATACATATATACGAAATATGTAATATGTCCTTAAAAATTTACGTTCTATAAGGGACACTGTAGGAGGGAATGTTGAACTCGTTATAGAAAACCATAGTAGAGCAGTGAGCGTTATACGAGGATTTACTGTACAGTTAAACCCCCACTAACACTAAAATTGAAACCGTGTAAGTTAGAGTCGTGTTATTGGGGGTATAGCCTGGCGCGTGTGGAATACACAGACGCTAGCCATCGTTTGACTGTATGCACCGCACAGACGGTCGCCCGGCTGCGTGTGTGCAGCCGAACCCGTGTCAAATGAATAGTCGGCCTTGTATGTATTCGTCGACCGTTGACCGCCGGCGTGAATGCGACCGTGCAAGTTGGGGTATAGGCGGCGAATATTTCAATCCATCGCGTTATTCGGAGTAGTTTAATAGAGGGTTCGTCTGTATTTAAGTCAGATTTTTCAAAATGTAAAACCCATTACAAAAGAAAATACTTATTGTATGAAAATAACCAATGATATGGCTTTTAAGTAACATCCATATTAATTCGATAATGCAAGTTAACCGCGACTGAGCTAAGTTAGTAGTCAGATAGGTGTCCGACGAAAACTATGAGTTCAGGGATTTTTTTACAACATCCTGGCAGGAGATATGTAAGTGGAAGAGACGCATTATCTCCGCATGGCTAATACAAATATTTATGTAGGTAGTTTGACGGGCTGGAACTAATCCCATGTATGCCAATAATATTAAAATGAACCAGTGTCGTGGTTTGACACTAAAGAGAATGTTGGCCACTGTAAACTGAACACTGGTCAGAGGGTATGTAAGAGGAAGAGAGCCTGACGTAATATAATTATATTATTTAATACCATTTATCGATTGTCGAATACATAATTATTGTTATAAATCGACCACCATTTGTCAACAGCTAATTGATTAGTAATGCAGGGGACTGAATGTAGCTCATTATTCACATTGTGCAAACCAAGACAAAAGCATTCGGGATGTCTATACAAGAAAAAAAAATCATGAGATTTATGAACGAGAGAAAATTCTCATACAATTTATTTAACAATATCGAAGAACCGTTCCTTTTACGCCAGAAGATGGCAAAAGATTGGACACTATTCCGACGAATCGGAAGCCGAACATGCCTTTAGATCGATCGGGGGTAGTGGATCAACGGTTAAATACTTTTGCAGAAGTAATTTTCATGGGAGTTCAAGACTTACTCTCATATCGAGATCATCCCTTCGTAAGCAAAGGAAGCTTTGCTTCGAATCCAGTACCAAAGAAATCTTTGGGAACCTCTACTTCGAATCCAGTACCAAAGGAATCTTTGGGAATATCTACTTTAACATTCGGTACAAACCTTCAATAAATCATTATCAAAACAAAACGTGTTTCAATAATTCAAATAATTTCAATCCAACCGAAACAATACTTAAATTAACCAGTGTCGTGGTTTGACACTGGGAGGAATGTTATTGTAAGATACTTATTCCCCTTGCATCCTTAGAATCATTATCAAATCTTTATATGGATGAACGGCACTTTGTAATCTTTCTGTTATGCCATCCATCCATCTTATTTAACTATAAAAAACGGTGAGTGATTCGTATTTATTAGTTATTAATTATTTTTAAATAACTTTGTTACTTTTATAACTTTGTTATGTACATTTGGTTGGTTTATTATTAATATTTTCCTTTATGATTTGATGTGGAACAAACAATTGTGCGATGCTGCTACGCTGCACGTAGCGACTCCCGGAACCGCGTTGCCTTTGGTCGCGAGGCTAAAGTTAAATATTACAATTGGACAAACAGTCTCCGAGTACTAGTCTGTAATACTGCGAATGGCTTATTATTAAAACCGACACATAAGCCAGGTGCTTAATGCTATTTGCAGGAAGCATTTCCATGGTCTCGGCAATTTGCGATTCCACAATTTGTTTGAATTGGAAGCGCTGGGTGCGCTGGGTCGTTATCAAACTAGGGGACCGCGACTGGGACCTAGTAATAAGTGCAAACATGCATTTTTGTGAATTGTTATTTTCCTCCCACGAACGAAGTGTGCGATCGTGGGTGGGAACAACTTTAATACGACCGTAGTAATAATTTTATTTATTTTAAAATACTTGAAAAACATTAATCCTGGGAGCCAGAGTGGCAGGATTCTACCTGTTATGATTGCGTAGTTAAGTGGGACTGATCTCACATATTACTTAGATAGATTAACCTTCAGGGGAATCTTATATTTGACAGGGAGTAAACGTAAAAGTCTAACGCCTTTATATATTTAAAAAATGACATTGTCACTCATCCGTCGTCAAATGAAATAAATATATTACGATTTGTTTTAGATAAGAAAATGATCGTACTTTAATAGCAGGGCAACTTGAAGAGCTACCTGATCGTGTTAGATCAACGTGTCAAGACTAGATCATCCCTATTCCCACATGTGATAAGAATAAAATAATTCTTCATATTTCACAAAAGCACATGATATTTACAATGATATTGTGAATTATTATATAAATTTCCTGATATTTTCGGCTGTAATAGAAACAAAGCTAAGATATTAAGCTGTTAATGAAATGGGAAATGCGGCACGTTTCCATTCGGTATGTGTTATTCGGAGACGACGACAGAGACGAAGTGGCTCGGTCACGGAGGTCCTACGTGTTTGCGAGTCCAAATAATTGGCAGGGGCCCGGGTGGCTCACGTGCCACTCGGAGGGATCCTTCCGCGGGGAGCGATTATGGCGCAAGTGGCGCCGCGTCACCGGAGGCCCCGGGCCCCCAATATGTAATTACATCGACCCGCCATCTCTCGCCCGGTTAATGGTCGGCCGGCAAATCGCAGCTTCCGGTCCGGCGAGGACCGGAAACCGGCTTTGACTGTTGACCGACGTTTAAAATGCCCGCTCGATCCGGCTATTGGGACCCCCGATAAATTTCATTGAGAGCTACATAGCAGATGATGTAATAGGCCCTACTCCCCCTATAAAACAACTTCCCCTACCTCTTTCCCCTCAAATAAAACAACTAATTTCCCTTTAAAACAATCTTCGGAGAAAATCGGATAGAAAGGAAGATTCTGCTTTCAGATATCTCTCAAAAAAATATCAAGTGTTCGAATTAGAACATCAAAATCTGTAACCTTTTCGTTTGAAACGTATAATAGTGACACGTGCCACGAGAATTTAGCGGTCGGGCTATCGGTGGCGTGTCCTCGGTGTGCGGCGGGACATCGTCAGCGACAACGATTAGTTAAAAAAATAAAATATCTTTCAAATTATGAAGCGAACCATAATAACTGTTTATATTCTTATAATAATATAATAATAATCCATTTTTTTTTTAAAAAAATCGCGATATTTATGAAGAATGTATCCACATCTTGAGTTAAAATGCTAAGGGTCTATTTTCTCAGATATTATAAATAGACCCCCTTCGAACGACGCGGTTAGTTTCGAGCTCCTGTGGGGGATCGGTTAAAAGAGCAGAATCAGTTAAATATTTTAGTATAATAGCCTTAAAACCCCTCATTTAAATAAATATCAGACTGCAGAGTATTTATACCATTGATCCAAAAGCTAACAAACGAAAATAACAGATATTTTGCAAAAAGTAGAGCATAGAATTTAAGATGCTGTTGAGAAAATCTCTGCAAATATTTTAATATACAGCAAACCCTCCTATAGCACAGTATCCAACAACATGGTTCCGCTGTAACATACAAAAATAGAATTATTTTTTATCAAGATATTGATCAAGAATTTATAAATATCTTTACTTGAAATGCTTGGATTTTATAATTTATAATGAAAAATAGACCCCCTTTGCACGACGTGGTCGGTTTTAAACCCCCGTGACGGATTGGTTAGATAATCTTTTTCCACATATATCTTTCGCCGTTTAATATTAGTATAGTGTTTCTATTAATGAGTGTTTTATTTCTGTATTTTTTATACAATGTTTATTTTGTTAATACAGAGATAATTTGATTTCTACCAGCGTCGTATATTGGATGAATGGGGGAGACAGCGCGATGGGGGGGGGGGTCTCATCGCTTAACACCATGTTGCGCTGCGACTCGGAGCAGTCCCGCGCCATCCATACTGAGTCACTTTTAAATTATACATTTTTTCAATATTTAATTATTCACAGCAAACACAAATATTTCGTATTATTCATAGAGAAATATATTGTTTTAAGCAGCATGATCCTTTTTAAATCGTATTTCAGTCTCTAAACTCATTATCTCGAATCTTTTTTTTTTAATTGGGTGTATTTTAGGAAAATTATATGATTTATAAAATACCAATCGGCCAATTATCTCTACAGCTAATGCAGATACGCTTAATTAACCTAATGGTCACAATTGAGCAATTTCAATTCCGAATTAGCTCTATACCTAATTGGTGAAAATTATTTGGAGGGATGCTCTAGTTCTATTCGAATTGTATATATGTCAAGAAAAGAATTTCTTTGAGGTTTCAGGCAAAAGGTAAGCTCTCGCTAGTGCAAAGACAAAGGAAATTTGTATGCCAAAATATGACACACTTTTTTTTTTGTTGAGCAGAAAATATTCCATGTACTATAACAGATATTATATAGTCAAATTACGTCAACGCAGTTTATCGGATAAATAAAAAAAATATTATTCAGACGCGTTTGAGATAATGATACAACTTAGACACGCCAGCATTCGCAAAGTGGCTCAAAAGACAAGTTAATAGGGTAAAAGCAAAGTGTTTCTTAGTTTCCAAGTCGTCTGCGTCGGTAACACGGCAGAATATTTTATAGCCGCGATGGAAAAGAAGAGGCCTTATCCTAATTAAGCGGGAAATTATTTAGAAGTCGTCGAGGGCCCGGAGATAAAGTCCTTTGATGGAATTAGACTGCGAGCCCGCTGAATAATGCAGGGTACCCCAGGACCTCGACCGTCACATTTGTCACGGGGAAAAGTCATATTATTATTTTTTTCTTTACTTTTTTCCCCCACTTTCTGATGGCAACATTTGTCAGAGTGAAGGATGAAAATTGAGTTGGATGATATTTTTCGTGCTCGGCATTCTTGTGTTGCACGATACGGCGCGCTTCGAGGACTCCCAAATTGACCCATGTTTTATGCACGAAGGGACCCGGACAAGCCCACTGAGCCTAAACCAAAACTAAGTCCAACGCCACAATTAATTTTTAAATTGATACCTATGAATATTTATTTAAGACATTCTTAGACATAGGTATACACTCGAATATGACCAATAAAAGTTTACGCGAAACGTCATTTAATATTATTAATTACCCTGTCCATTTTTCATTAGGGCTCTCGCGTTCATTTTTAATATTTCCCCTAAAATTCACAAAGTTACGACAGTTTTACATCGTAAACTCATCTCGCCCATGTAGTTTATATAATAAAATTCATAAGCGCGTAGTTAATAAATAAAATTCAGTCAAAAATTAATCAAAAGTCGGGCCCGGTCTAATTTCGTTAGCGAAACAATTCGTCCCGAGAATTATTCAGAAATGTGTTTGACGTGTTGTACATGATTTGCAAGTGAAAATTCTCAATTATCGCACAATTTAATGAAAAATTAAAAAAAAAAAAAACATATTTTTATTTATTTATTCATTTGACTAAGCTGAATGGATGGCATAACAGAAATATTTTATTCACCTATATAGAGATTCCATAAAGATTCTTATGCTTTTAAAGACGCAAGGAGAATAGGTCTTTTACACTAATATTCCCCCCAGTGTCAAACTACGACACTGGTTAGTATTATAATGACACTCCCTGGTCAGTATTACAGTTGTTTACGTAAAATACACCCTTTGGCAAACCAAATGCACCCGTTTGAAATCAAATACAGCCTTTTGCAGATCAAATACAACTTTTTACAATTCAAATACAACTGTTTGTAAATCAAACTGACTCTTTTAAAAATAACGTTAAACAATTAAATATTTTTCAAAATATACACATTATTACCAGTTCCTTAAAAAAACGTAAAAAACCGGTTCAACTGTATTCAGTAACGCAATATGTATGTATAAATTAAATATTAATATGTTATTATTTAATATACAGCTTAAAAACTTTATATTTATTTCTCTTTTTTTGGAAAATTACTTTAATATTTTTTAACCGGTACGATGTGCCGAACATCCAGAAAGTGATTTTTCAGATTTTTGTACTGTTGAAAAGATGTAATTAGCGGGAAAACTTAAATTCGGGGTACCACATAATTACAGTAGAACCCGTTTTTTTACATTTTTGAAGGAACTGATAAAATAAAAGTATATGTAATATATAGAAAGATATTTAATTGTTTAACTTAATTTATAAAAGGGTCAATTTGATATGCAAAAAATTGTATTTGAATTGTAAAAAGTTGCATTTGATTTGAAAAAGGGTGTATTTGACGTAAAAAAACTGTATCATCTTACGTGAAGACGTAAACTCAAGGTTAGAATCGCGGTACTAAATACAGTGGATACTATGCACGTTACCCATAAGTTATAAAACTGGAAATAATGTAAATTAAACAATAATTAATATATGGAAATGACGCCTAAATATTGGTAAATATAATTTATTTATATAAAATAGTAATATGAAAATTCGTGTAATTAAGATTGCAAGTTTATAGAAAGTAGGTACTTACTACTTACTAAAATACTATTAGATAAGACAATTTTTTTTAGATATATTTAATTTACTTATTTTGTAATTATTGTAAGTAAATTTATAACAATTCGACGGTTTATTTATTAATGCAGATAGAAAACAATTCGGTTTTTTAGGTTACCCATAATCTTTTCCTATGAAATGACCGAAGCTAGAAACTTACGACCATTATTAGCCACCGAAAGCACTGGATAATAATATCGCAAACGGACGTTTTACGTTAAACAAGTGTATGAGGAAATCTAAAAGTCCTTATACTAAAATTCTCCTCAGTGTCAAATCACGACACTGGTTAATTTTTTAATAATATTTTAGCTTGATTGAAATTTACATATATTTTTTATTAATTATTCATTCAACGTTAAATATATGACACCTATCTGATCATAAACTTTTCTCAATCGCAGTTAACTTATATTATCGAAATAGTATGCTTATAACCTACAAGCCATACCACTGGCTAATATATATTTATATATCTATATTATAACCGGATGTGTCGGATTAGATGCGCAGTGAATAAATGAAAATATAATAATTTATTACTTTTCAGCACTCTCGATGTATTTACGGCGTTCCTTCATTTCACATGCCTATAAAATTTTCAGATAAAATTACGTACTGGATGCTGCAGAACGTAGCTGGAAGCATAAATGAGAAAATACCTTATCGTACATTTCTCCATTCCCTCTGATGACGAGTACACAGAAGGGTGGAAATGGGATTATCTCGTCTGGAATTCAGGGGAGAAAATCTGGAAATAAACTTTTTTTCAGCCGATCAAATAGACGGTAGACATTCCATATTTATGTACAGGAGAGTAGCTACTCTCCTTTTTTTGTGCACACGTTCCGCATTATCATAATAAACTGGGGTATTATCCTGTGAATGCGAAATTTATGGGTCAGGAGGATGAAAATGTGTATGACGAGCAAGTGAATAGGATCGTGCCGATAAAACAGCATCGTTAGTCTATTCAATTATTATTACCATGGATTGTGGCTATTGTTCAAAATAGTGTTATATGGCATTTAAAATTAATATATTAAAATTATTGTTAATTAAAGAAAAAAAAATATTTATTGAATTATTAAGCTATAGTTAAATTAGCTGAAAATAATAAGTATATATCACGCATATAAAGATTCGATATAGATTTTAGAGATGCAAGGGCCATAAGTCTCTTACACTAATATCCCCCCAGTGTCATGGTTTGACACTGATTTTAATATTATTTCAGATGGATTGAAATTTACATTAATTTTTTTATGTTTATTTATTCAACGCAGGATATGTGAAAGTAAATTAATTAATTCCAACGGGTATTTTCCTCTTACATACCCTCTTGCCAGTGTTATAAATAATTGCCTTAATTCATAGACACCTATCCGGCTACGAACTTATCTCGGTCGCGGCTAACTTACATTATTGATATAATATGCATGTTACCTACAAGACATAATACTGGTTATAAAGACGCATTAATAAAAAAATAATCTATACTAAAGGCTAATTAATTAAGCACATATAAATTTGAATAGTTAAAATTTAATAATTATAAAAACATAAATAAGTTAGCTCGGGTAATAAAACTGCGCAGTGAGAATATTTTGAAATTTATTTATAAAAGAAGAAGAAAAGCAGTTGCAGGCGACCATAAAATCAACGGTTTGTGCATCCCTGATTTAAATCAATACGTATATTTTTTAATGTTTTGTAAGCATATTTATTTTGACATCACTCTATTTAAATATTCTTCATAATTTTTTATTCCTTTTTATTGGTTTATCTCAAGGTTACATTTTTTAACAAAAATTCAGGGGCCCCAAAGGGAGGCCTTCAGGTTTCTGAAAGCCTATAAATAGGGGCCCCGATGCCTTGTATAATTTTGCATAGATAGCCATAGGCCTGATGCAATGGCTTCCATAACGCAACAGAGAAGAAAACTATTAAATTATTAATTATTTTTTAATGAAAAAAAATGAGTAAATATTGTTTTTTTAATTATTTTTAGAGCTGAAATCCTTCCTATTGAATCTTCGATGCCTTTTGAATTTTGGAGGCCGGTAAAGGTCGGAGAAGGTAAATCCGTCACTGATGATGACTTATAATGCATATGTCCGGCATCACCTACATCCTTATCCAAAATATATAAAACTAGTTTTATTAATTTACACATTAATAATATTACTGCATCGTGTTAGTAATTAAAAAAAATATTATAGACCTTTTTGGAATAAAAATGGGTATTTAGTATGTTTAATTTAATTCATAATATAATCATTACTTACTACCAAATTATTTGATATATAAATACACAAATCTAGAATAAGTAGAGGCATCTGGCGTATAATTTGAAACATTTTTATATAAAGGTTTTTTCTTATTTTTTTTTATAACAATAATACTAAGGTGCACATATAATTTGCATTAAAATGGTGTCGTTCAATCGATAACGATACATTTTTTTAAATGTTTTATCACAATGCTTACGATAATAGTAGAAATATAAAATTAACGACATCTCTGAAAAGTGCCTGAACCCAAATTGTTTGAAGTACGACATCTATATTATTAATATACAATGGTTTGTATAATAGATAAATAATTTCTTGAAATTTAGAATATTATGATCTTTTGGGATATAGATGTCTTCAAAATATTTTTTACATAATTTATAAAATATATAATAAATATAAATGTACTGTTTATAATTTATAAAATGCGTAAACATATATAGATTTTTAGGGGTATTGTATAAAATAAATTAAACGAATAAGTTATGAAAGCCTATTTTAATAAATAATTAAGTTGTATACAATTTTCCAAAAAAATATCAAGATATAGGCTGGCTCATTTATCACGATATGGTCAACATGTCAATCTTGCTTTATATGGAAAATAAATTATGGTACATACCAAATTCATTCCATGTCAATTATTCATAATATAATTATATAGTCTGACCAGTAATTTACCTGAATATGAATTATGTAAATAGTACGTACGATTCATTTGAATACATTTATTTGGCAATATTAAATCTAAATTAAAGAAAGGTTGATGTTTAATCTTTAAGATTAAAAGAATCCAATGTCAAAGAACCATTTGAAGATGTCAAAACCTTTGAGCAATGATATAATTAAAGAAATGAACTCGCTCGTTTCCAGAAAAAAGTGAAAAATTAAATTAAATTTGTTTCATGAATATTTTTTTTTATAAATTTAAAATATAAAACATACGCTAAGCCGGGGAATTCCGTTCGGTGAGCGTAGCTTGGTTGTAGAAATACGTAATTAAAATTTGTTTAATTTTTTTTTGTTTAAACAATATAAAAAGGGGAAGCAAAAAGTAAATATTTCAGAGTTGGCGGAAGTTTCCCTTGAATGTTGACCCTACCGACAGGAAGTACGATGCTACACATTACTTATATTTTTGCCGGAAGTTCGTCAGGGCACCTACCAACTTATCCCATAAATATTGTCCACATTTCACCACAAAACAAGAGGTCATCATAACAATGTTATCGGTATTGCGAAAAACACACAAAAGCATAAATACTATGAGTATTAGCTATTTTTAAAAGAACTTTTCTTATCATTCATCATACGTATATCACACACAATAAACGTACATATTTATACACATGTTCATATTGCTAATATTTGGCAATACAAATATTAGGGGGACCGAAAAACATTTATTTATTAAAAAAAATTAAATACTAAAAAACAAAATATTTTCCATCATTTACTAGTACGTTTTACCATCGTGAAGACAGTTGTTAGATTCGATTTTTCATTGAAAAACTTTTCCAAGTGCGTTTTCACTTTTCTAACATTTTTTTTACCTCTTAGCCTAGCCGTGCCGATGGGGTCTATTTGGGACTTCAAGTATTAGATTTTTCTCGAATAACTATTTTAATTTAAAAACTACTAAATGTCCCAAACTATTTATATTTGTCTAAAAAAGTCTAAAGAATAAATATAAATAATCATTGACCTTCATTATCCGCAATTGCAAAAAAAAATTAATAAAAACAACAATATTGTTTTACAATGACACGGGGGCGATGTTTTTTATCGCTTCATAGCGGGTATGAGCAAGAAAAAATATCGCACATGTGCAAGTGGGAGCGAGAAAAAATATCGTGCGGTGCCAGTGGAGAAATAACATGCCCCCGAACCGAGGCGTCAAATCAGCGTCGCATTAATTAATAGAAAAATTCAAAATTTTATCAATATTTTGAAATTTTCTACTAATATATATCATGAATAACTATTTTTATTCATAGAATATTTTATTTTTTTAAAAATGTCAAGGTATTGTCAAAAAATTTATCAATTCTTCGCTTGAAATTTTTGCGGTCTATTTTCATACAAAATATACCCCATCAGCCAGCGGCGTTGGTTTCGAGCCGTCGTGATGTGAGTTATAAGTTATCCAACAACCTCATTTTCTTCTGTTATTTTTGCAGCGTGAGGTCTCGCATTATCGTGTTAAAGGATTTTTTTGTTCAAAATACACTGCAGTTGTAACGGTCTGACCAGGTTCAAACAATTCTTAGTGTATAATTCCTTAAGGACCTTCTTTATTGTTAGTGTTGGTCGAGGGGTACTTCTGTACTCTCAGGTACTTGGGTACTGGTACTTCTCTGAAAGAAAGCCATAGTTTTTCTAGCTACCATTCATCGCAAAAACAGATCGGCTTCATACCGAGACAAAAGAGACGTGCAGATGGTACGTCGTTGATCGAGCGCCGTCTCCGTCAATTCACGAGGAAAACAAATTCCTTGCCTGTACAATTTTCCTATGCGACGAAGATGGTACTGTACTGTAGACCATGGGAAGCCAATCTTCAATGATAATTCCTCAATTGTTTGACGAGGATCTGAATCCACCATCGCCTCAGGATATCATCACAATTTTTGGGGTCGTCCTTTTTGTGCGACGTCTTTGAGATTCCTATTTTCATTTTTTAACTTTTTAAACCTCCAATAACACTTGTTTAGTTTCAGTCTAATAAAAATAAAGCTCATAGAAGAAATTTTGATAACTTATCGGTCCTCCTAATATATAATATATTTATTGTTGGAGTTAACAGCTTTTATATATACTACTGTAAAGGATACATGAATGGAGTCAAAATAATCAAAAGATACAGAAGGATTCGGACTCGGACCATGGCGATCCTTTACTTTCGCCAGTGATAGAAATGTAAACACGTATTATTGGACACAAAACAACATATTTATTCAAGAATTACATATAAGTTGACGGACATAATTGAGGTTATGTCGGCGCGTAAGTGCACACACATGTCATACCGACTGAATAACCTCCGAAGAGGGTTTGATCGACCGTACGCCGATGGTCATGGCCGCAGCCGCCGCTCTAGGCATTGCGGGGTCTCCCTGACTTATGACCTAGGCAGTGACCGCCACAGCGCTAGTCCGGTGCCTGAGGTTCTGCAGGGTCTCCGTCTGCGTCGTCGGGTATGACCTCGTGCTGCGCATCTGTCAACGATAAAAATATATGTATTAGTGTTATTATAATATGTCGATGGGGGTTGCCACGGGAAGGACGAGAGGAAATATCCAGAATCGTCGTGTGGCGTCCGGATGTAGCACGCGGATAATGGCGGCTACATTGCACCGGAAAGAACGGCGGGGACGTCCGAACGTCACGACCGCCGGGGGCAGAGAGAGAGAGGGGTTGACCGCGTCCAGGACCCTATGGGATCGTGGCGAGGGGTGATATCGATCATGCCCCTAGATCCCGCCAGATGGCAGTAAATTCCCTTAAAGCGCGGTAATTTCGCGCGCGGTGGAATAACCGCTACACTACTACTATATATATAATAGGTAAAACGGAAAGAAAAGTCATTTTTTCTGGTGCGTCACTTTAAAACCAGTTTGTCACCGGTTGCCGTTTAGTTAGTACGTCGTATTTTGTATCATTTTGAAGCTCTATTTTTACTCTTGCCATTTTTTTATTATTTTCATTTTCTTTTCAGTAGTAGAAAAATGCAGAAGCCTTGGATTAAAGATACACATTTGCTGTATTTCATGTTGTTTTTATTTGATAAGGGGTTAAAGCCAAAAGAAGCTACACACAACATCTGCGATATTTATGGAGACGTCTTGAAGCTGCGAAAGTGTATTAGATTGTTTAAAAAGTTCAAAAGTGGTAATAGGGAATTAAAAGATAAACCAAAAATAGGTAGACCCCTCAAAATCGAGGATGAAGGAATTGTCACATGACCTTGGCTGTCCAATAACAACTGTGCAAGATCATTTGAAAAGGTCGGGGAAAAAAACAGGCAAGGAATTTGGGTACCGCACGATCTCTTTCCAATGGCCTTGGAGCAACGCGTAATAATCTGTCCAACTTTCTTGTCCAGACACGAAACAGATCCATTTCTCATGAGATGAGAAAAGGGTACTTTACAGTAATGCCTCAATCTCCAAAAACAGGTAACTGTGCTTACTCCTCGGCCAACATTGTCATTGAAAAAAGTTTTGTTATGTGTTTGGTGGGATATAGGGAATTATTAAAACCTGGCCAGATAGTTACGATAGAGATACTGTGCCCAATTAGAAAGATTAAAAGTTGAGTTACTAAAAAAACGATCTGTTCTTGTTAACAACAACAGGAGAACAACAGAAGACCTCATGCAGCAAAAATCACCCAGGACAAAATCGGAGAACTAGATTTAGAACTTCTTCCACGTCCACCGTATTTACCTGATATAGCACCTTCCATGAAGGAAGTTCATAGACAATGAGGGAAATTATATAACGAAGTAATATTATGTGTTTTTTTTCAAATATTTTTTTTGTTGCAGTTAAAAGAAATGTCATTTCTTTCCGTTTTACCTAATATATATATGTAGATTCTGTACTAAAACATATTTTTAGCCAAAAATGATAAATTTTGTGCATTCTTCGATTTGAGCAAAAACCTTCAGTACCAATTAATCGCGTAAATCGAGGACTTTCTGTACTTATTTTGTTCAAATAAATAAAAAATTGGTTGAATTTTAAATAAAACGGATTACTTTTTTATGGCATGGTGTTTCATTCCCAATTATCATGTCGCTTGTTAGGGATCAACATTTTAAATTGGCCACTAAATATAATGGATCGTAAATTAATTGGATTGCTCTCCATCTTAAGCGCCATTTACATTTATTTTGTATCTGCTTTTATGCCATTTTCTGACATTTGATTGTGGAGAATTTGCTGAATAAAATCATGGTGACTTTCATTTTATTTCAATTGCGTATTAAAAAATGTTTTATTGTCACGTGTTTCGGTTATGCATTATTTATATTCTAATGCCTCAATCATGCACGAAATACCAATTTTTTGGGCCAAACAATGGGCCAAATTTTTATACTTTTCCACCGGTGCTAGCACACGACGACATTAGCTAATTCTGTTTCAGCTTTCTGAGCTTTTACCGTTAATGATGATGAATGTGTTTTGCACTTGTCGATTGCATTTTAATATTTTACCAAAATATATTTTTATGTTTACGCGAAGAATGTCACGCAAAAACATTTTTTTATTATAAAAAAATAGCTGAACGGTATAATATTTGCGTGTATCAAAGAAATTGAATTGTGATACAGGGCTTTAGAAAATGTTGAACAAAGTCGTTCAGTTTTCATAGGGTGACGGGATCAATCTTCATTTTTACGACATTGGCATTTCCTCTCTTGTGACCACAAATTCAAATGAAAGCCCAGCGTGGAAAATCGATGAATTAGTAATTTTCCGGAAAGTTTCGCAAATGGCAAATAAATTTGGCATTTTTGGTGATACCTTAAAACATTGCTTTGTTTTTTTTTAATATGCCAATTTCGAATCGTTACAATTTTATTGTGTTATATATATCCTACTACCTGATGTAGTTTGACATTTATTTTATTTAATGTTTATTTTATTATTAAAAAGAAGACGTTTAGCTATTAGGAAGATAATGATCGTTAAAGGAGCTGAACGGGGCCAGGTGGGCCCCTGATTATGAAAGTTTAAAAATGGTCTATAGTTTTCCAGGGGTCTAATGAGGGTCGATGTTAATTGTTTTCTATTTTATAAGTTTATTAAACTTTTAAATTCTCACAACGAGTGTCTAAAACTACTGTTTCTGACACAGTTTTTGAAACACTTAATTGACAAAAAAATTAAAAGAAAATATTTATTCTGTTGAGTATTTAAGATTTAAACTAGCAATTATTTACAAAGTTTAATTTAATCAAAAAATTAAGAATTTTTACTAAAAACTATAGATCAATTACCACAATATTTTTTGTGACTTGATATTCTAAGTCAGACTTGTGCAAAGGGCTGTAGAGTTGTTGGAGAAAATGTTAGGGGGTCTATGAAAGTTAAAAAGTCTATGCAGGAAAAGGTTGGAAAACTACGATTTTAATATTTACCAATAATTTGAAAGTAAAACCTTCTTAGTAAATTTTATATACATGAATAAAAAAAATAGGTTTACATTGCAAGCACATGGTTGTGGTTGTAATACAGTCAACCCCTTTATAGCGTTCAGATAGGGACCACGCTATAGAAAGTTAGGCACCCATACAAAATTTAGGGTTAGGTTCTTTTAATTGTATTTTGCGATTTGAAGCAAAACCCTTTAACATATAAATACCTAATGCCCTAAAAATTGAATGCATCGATTTACTTGATCATAATTTGTTCCACGACTGTACAAGTAGAAAAATATTTTCTAACTGTATTGTGATGAATATCCATGGAACGTTTTTAGACGGTGATTCACCAAAAAAGAACAGAAATACGTACATACTTATAATGCACATTAATAATATATTTACGAACGTTCTAATTTGACCTTGAAAATATTGCGTTTTGTAAAATGAACGCTATAGAAGGGACCGCTATACAAAAACCCCCCGCAAACCCTGTAGAAAAAAACGCTTTAGAAGTGACCGCTATAGGAGAGTTGACTGTATTTATGTAAGGCTATTTTTCCATACTACAAAAATAATTAAACTAATTTTTACTAATATTTTTGCTATGGCAATGCATACTCGCATGACTTTGCCCCAACTATTGATACTCTAAAAAGGCTTAATAATACTTTGACCATAAAGTATGATATGATGAAAAATAAAAGGATGGGAGTGCATTCTAAAGGTGTGAGTGGAGGTAATAATGAGGGTCTGATATGGAATTAATTTTCGTTTTTTTTCTATCTATACCTGTGGATAATTGATTAAAAATGACGAGGATTGTGATACTTATAAAGTTCGGGCAATAGGTTTAATAGAGTTAATTAAAGGTAGGATTTTACGATTTTTAGGTACACCAGCATTCCGGATGAACCACAAGGGGTTGACTATTTTTCTTAGTAAAATTATTATTATTTAAGTGGCCTTCAAACTCGAGACGCGTCTTTGCGACCTGAGGACACTACGTGACACCACTACTAATTAAAAAGCCTTCCCAAATTTTGTACAGTTGCCTTTGGTTTCTATAACGTGGTTCCAATTTCTTTGTTATAGGAGGGCTAACTGTGTTACGTAATTGGACTAGAAGAAATTTGTTATAGAAAATCAGGGTATAGCAGGAAGCGTTATAGGAGGGTTTACTGTAATTAAGTGAAACAACAAATTGGGGGGGGGGGGAGTATTTAATTTGTAGAAGGATAACTGAAGTAAAGTTTTTTTCATTTATTTTTAAGTTATAATTAACTTTTCTGCTATCTAATTATATTTTCTTTATGATTTTTCTAAATTAAATAATTATCAAATATTTCTCTGAGGTATTTTGTTTCCTTTATTTATGGTATGAGCGTATTATTAATAAATATTTTAGCTGCATTATTAAAAGTAAATGCATCTAAATAAACGTTTTTTCAAGATGAAAATTCTGATACATAAAAACAGGACTTAAATAAATAGGAGATAAAATTATATTATCGTTTGCTTATTAGAATTAAAATAAACCTAACGATAAATTTTGATGTACCTCGTTATTATTTTTCAAATAAGTAAGATCGGTTGACTTCTGACAAATGGCTTTTATTTTTTTTTAATACAGTCACGCCTAAATTGAATAACCGATATAAATAAATAAAAAATGTATTTTTATATTCCAAGTCCTTATTTAGCAGTCAAGTCGCTAGTACAATATTGTCACCATTTCGTGGGAGCGTAGGCCATAAGCACCGAAAATATCAAACAGTGTAAAATTAAGTTTGAGAAATTCCCGGCAGTGCTCCGCAGAGACGTCTCGTAATTCACTTTTATTTTCTTCTTGAGGGAAACTTTTCAATCCATTTGCAGAATGGCGAATGAGCAGAGTGCGTACGGACTTGATTTCCGGCCGTGATACGGAAGAATGGTTTTCCTCCATGGGCCGCGTCCGCAAACCAGGGCGAGAGAATTGCACTTGCCGGGGTTCCGGGCTGCGATTGCTTGCTGGGACTTTCTCTCTTGTTATTCCAATCATGCAATATCTCTGATTTATTCAGTGAACAACAGGTGAGTAATCAATAGACTAGAAAAAAATAACACTAAAGCAGTGCCCGGTCACTCGCGAGCGGCATTTCGGTAGCTCGCGTAGGATATTTGATCAGATTTATAAATTTGCCTTTCATATTTTATTATTGAACGATTAAATGATGATTTTTAAAAATCACTAATGATTTAATAATTATTAATTAAAAATAAAAGAAAAACTACTAGTGCATTACTCATATTGCACAAATCAATCGCTGTGTTGTATTTCATCGATATATTTTTAAACATAATGTTATATTCTTGCTTTACGAATAAAAGTTCGAATTTAATAAAAGTTTGCAAATTTTGCAAAAAGTTTGCAAATTTTATCATTTTCTCTCGCGAATTATTGCCGCAATTTTTTCGCGCTTATGATATAACATCCCAATTCATAAACAAGCTTTATGAGTTTCAATTTCAACTCTTTTTCCGGCTGTATTGCCAACTAATCATGCCAAATACAATTGTTACAAGAGCGAAAATAATTTATAACACAATAACAACATTAATAATTCAAATCTGACACGTGCCGTTGGAGTATTCCCTTTCAAAAATTACATCCCAGATCTTCTGCTATTTTATGATATAAATATTCAAAAATAATAATTAATACATATATTTCTCTATATATCAAAAATATTAATCTGATGCTTTCAATATAATCTCTTTGCCAATTTCTTTACTATATATTTCACTAGCACCCGTCGTCTCAAAGGAAAATTTTTATTTTTGCTGTCATTTTTGCAATTCGATGCATCTTTCCCGTTCCTGTCTACTCAGTGCTCCAGAGTTGCAGAGTTGCTTTGACAGATGAGCTGTCCCGGTGTCGAGTTGAATATCGATGGTTGCTATTTTCTGCCTGGTGATGCTTCACTAATCACGTATATCCACGAAAACAATGGTTGGTTAAATTCGATACCGGAAAATGCTTTGTGAGTAATTATCATCCTAATTTATGAACCGACAACAGATACTATATCTGCTCTTTTCTTTGAAATTCTCATGTTTTTAAAAACAAAGCTTAATAAAGTCGATCAATAACTTTTCCACAGATTTTATAACACAGTTTTAAAAATAGTTATTAATCACATTCTTTGTGAATGACTGCATTGTTATGAAATATGTACAGTACCGAGCAATGAAACTGTAACATCTGAAAAAAGAAATGAATATTTTATTCATATTTATTTATTTGCCAACGATGGATAGATATTATAACGAATGATTCTAAAGCGCTATTCATCTATATAAATATTCTAAAGGTGCAAAGGTAAAAAGTCTCACTCTAATATTCCGCCGAGTGTCAAACTACGACACTGGTTAATTTTAATATTATTTTAATTTGATTATATTAATTTAAATAAGTATAACGCGGCAAACTACCTACATAAATATTTTTTATAAAACATGGAGGTAATGGGTCTCTTCAACTTACATACCCCCTCGCCATTGTTTTAAAGAATTCTCTGAATTCATAGTTTTCGTCGGACACCTATCTGACTACTAACATAGCTCAGTGGCTGTTTACTTACATTACAATATGTGAAATACGACTCCCAAACGTCGTATACATACAATACACCTTCCGGTATTCCGCAGGGATCAAATTTAGGACCTTTATTATTTATTTTATTTATAAATGATACATAGTGTCATGCTGTAGATTTTCACTTTTCGCCAGACGACTTAAAATATTTCGATCTATTACTTCAGTGGAAGATGCCCTTTCGTTGCGAGCGCTGGACATTGATTCTTTTTGGTTGGTCAATACAAATCGTCTTCCATTAAGTATTGGAAAGTGTCAAACAATGACATTTTCTGGTCAAAAGAGCCCATCATATTTAATTACGATATTGGGGCGTAACTCTTTCTAAGCAATCGTCATTAGATCTGATTATTTGTTTGCAGTTCTAAGTTAAAATTTAGTTTTACATGTATCGGACGTGTGTATGAGATCATCAACAATGTTGGGCTTCGTCTTGAGAAATTCTCACCATACGTAGCACCGAATAGCGGAAGGTGCTGCCGATGCATTGTCGGAGCTTGCTCAGAATCAGTTCCATTATATGGGCGCCTTATGACCTCGAATTCCCTCAGATTAGAGAAGATACAGAAGAAATTTCTTAGGTATCTCTACCGCTATTGAGTTTGGATTCTACCCAAGTTTGCACAGCACTGGTGCAGGGTTGCTATGAAGGTATATAACCCTTGAGAAAGAAGATCGATTGCAGCAAAGCACTTCTTTGGCTATTGGTTGGCGCAATACACCCAACCCCTTGTGCTGTGCGAGTTGTCGCTTATGGGCGCCACCTCACTACCATCGAACCGTTCTACTGTTAGCTTTCGCTGCCGAAGGCGAGGACAGACTCCTCAGAAACTCTCCGGTAGCCAGAGCTACTTTGCTCAACCATTTGGCCGATATGTGGATATGATTCGATGTCAAATAAAGCGGGCTTTGTTGATATCCTGAAATTTTATAATTCTTTTCTTCAATTTATTGTAATATGGTATTTGTTGTTATATTTTCTCATGTATTATTATGTGTTATGCGTGATTGGCGAACTGGGTCATTCTGTAATGCCAATCACGCATTGTCTTTAAATAAATAAATAAATAAATAAATAAATAAAAATTATTGAATTAAAATGTATGTTACCTACAAGCTATAATACTACTTAATTATTTACCTATAATCAATGACAGGTATAAAACTTGTACTACAAACGAGTAAGTACAGTAAACCCCCATATAACGTCAAAATAGGTTCCACGTTATAGGATTTTCAATTTAATTTTTTGTTTTGAATGAAATCAATAAATCAAACATTTTCATTTTTCTTTTTTTTTGGACAAATTTACGTGTTTACCAACGCAAATGACTTGACTCGCTCGATAAGCGATATCCTTTCGTGTTATGGCTGACGCAATCTTCCCGCAACTTTTGGGCGGGGAAGATCAACGCGATATTTTATAAAATTATAAAATATTTTTATAAAAATACTAATTAGCGTTTTCAAAAATGTACGTTATAGGGGGAAGGGTTTGACGTTATAGGAAAAAACTGCAGCAAACATTATAGGGTGGGACGTTATAGAAATGTACGTTATAGGGGGGTTTACTGTATTTAATATAACATCCTAGGATTGCTGTGTAATATTTGTGTCAGGGCCAGGGGGATTTGTAAATAGTGCGAAAATAGCCAAAATAAGTTATTTCAAAGAAGTTTATCTATTTTATTATGGTAATATAACAAAATTTAAAAGATCATTATTTTTTTTTAATTCATTCATACCATACTTTTTCTATTATTTTAATTAAAAATGCTTATGTCATAAGCTTTCTATTGTATATTTAAACCGCCTTAATGTGCCACAAATTCTCAATGGGGTTAAGACCTGGCGAATTTCCTGGCATACTCGAAATCCCGTGTTTCTCTTAGGGAAAAAAAGGATTATTTTTTTTTTTTTTATAATTCTATTTGCAACGTTTACTGCTACTAAAAAAATGTATCTTTATATTCCGGATTTGTGATACGGAGCACTGTCATTATAAAAATAGATAGTTTTGATTGATGGCAGATAATGGGATTTTATGGGTAAAATATTTGGGGGTGCTGCAGTATATTAAATTTTAAAAAAGTATATTTTGCTTACATGTATTTTATCTAATATATAAAAAAAATAAGGTAAAAATATTAAATAATATTAATAATAATCAACTCGACAAATGTCAGGCGGCACGTGGCTCAATGAAGCTGTGAGTCATGGTGAGTCGCATGGAGTAATTATAAATTATATTTAAATTAATAATTATAAATTATATTAATATTTTCATATACATAATACATAATTTTATAATCAAATGTAACGTATTAATGGCTGACGGTATTACTTTTTTTCTTGTTGTTATTATATATATATTATTTTATATTACTATTCTTTATTTACAATTGTTTTTATGCGTGATTGTCGACCTGGTGTCGCATTGTGTTTTTATGAAAAAAAAACATTTGTCCATCTGGATGCTTTCAAGTCCTTCGGAGGCAGTTTTGCATCCACCCTACTTACTTCCACTTATGATATTATATAAACGGCTTACTTGAAATTGCAAGGTGTTACCATTTCACTGCTCGATAATGTACAATTAATAATGTATCAAAAGCATATTACTTTTGATTTTAGGAAAATTAATCCTTTATTTTCTAATACTGTTATTACTTTTTCGCAATGAAAATATGCGTATTTCTTTAGGCTTGTAAAGGATACATGAAACGGAGTCAAAATACTCAAAATATAAAGAAGGATTCGGACTCGGACCATGGCGATCCTTTACTTTCGCCAGTGATAGAAATGCAAACACATATTATTGGACATAAAACAACATATTTATTCAAGAATTACAGATAAGTTGACGGACATATTTTAGGTTATGTCGGCGCGTAAGTGCACACACATGTCATACCGGCGAAAACCTCGAAGAGGATTTGATCGACCGTACGCCGATGGTCATGGCGCAGCATTGGGGGCTGTTCATCGAGCGGCAGAACTAACGATCAGTCTCCACATTCGTGTGCATTAGGGAGCTTCTATACGGTCTCCCTGACTTATGACCTGAGCGTGACCGCCACAGCGCTAGTCCGGTGCCTGAGGTTCTGCAGGGTCTCCGTCTGCGTCATGACCTCGTGCTACGCATCTGTCAACGATAAAATATATGTATTAGTGTTATTATAATATGCCGATAGAGTTTAGGAAGGACGGAAATATCAGAATCGTCGATGTGGCGTCCGGATGCTAACGGATATTGGCGGCTGTGCCGGAGAACGGCAGAAGGGACGTCCAAACGTCACGACCGCCGGGGGCAGAGAGACAGGGGTTGGCCGCCTGCGGGACGCCTTGGCATCGTGGCGGGGTGATATCGATCATGCCACTAGATCCGCCAGATGGCAGTAAATTCCCTTAAAGCGCGGTAATTTCGCGCGCGGTGGAATAACCGCTACAGGCTCTTCTATTATTAATCGCAAAAATTGTGCTATCTATAAAAATGCGTAAGTTTTATTATTGTTTATGACATAGTATTAAAATATGTGTATTTTCAAGTATGGAAATTTTATTTCGTAAAGTAAATTTATATGTTTTTTCTGTGAAATAATATTTTATTTATATATGTATATATATATTTTATCGTTTATTTTACAGAGTACTTTTTAAAAAGGGTCTGTAAACCGATGTGATGGTGTATTGGCATTTTGTCGTTCAATAAATTATAGCTGAATTTTTTATGTAAGTAAATAAATCTGATAAAATATGGCAGTTGCTCAGACACGCCATAAAAATATTTTTTTATTTAATGCTCAATAGTCATTACTCGTTTTTCAAATTTATGTGAATGTAAATTTTATTTTTATGTATGAGCACGAGGGCGTAGGGGAAAATATTATCCCTGGCGGGTTGGAATAGAAATATAGGTATTTCCAGACAGGAAGCTAAACCGCGTGTTTATCCCTTTGACTTTAGAAATCTTTTTTATACCCTTTGTTACTCACTGGATAAATAGAGGGATCCCTTGGCGGTGCAATTTTTTGCAATTTCCACGTCGGAGTACAGAAGTTAGTGACAATTACCTTCGGACGGTTTAGTGACGTCCCGGGCGCTCTAGCTCTCGGACAAGGATTGATGAAGATTGCACTATAGCCGAAGAACAACACTTTTGTTCCGGGGCAAAAACCCATTGTCGGTAAAAAGGGAAAACTTTTTGAAAGTTTCACCCCCGCGGCTGGTGTCGCCCTTAAATTCCTTTAATCCGAAGTTTCCGCGACCCCATCTCTCTCCAGTGTATCATTTAAGTTGTTTATGAAAGAGTCATTTTTTCTCATTTGCCAACTTTTTCACGGATTAAGCAGTATTTATAAATGCAGAATATTTTATTATTATATAATACCGCACTTCAATTTGGCTATAAATTAATTTGCGTTGCGGACACGCTTAAAAATTAGTTTCCATCTATATCATTTAAATGCGGAACACGTACGAGTCCTTGGAGTGCTCAGTCGTAAATGTCGCAGACAACTATAAAATGTCATAAAACTTGAATCGCGCAGAGTCGTATCCGACCTTTTCTGGTTATTATTTAAAGTGGCATAGACACCACTTGCAGACTGCGCAACTGCAAATTGCACAGTTGTTACTGCTATCATTCGCAAATGCGATACCACTGTCGAGGATGTGTCCAATTATTTCGTTGCATATAAATATGACACGTATTACATAGAATATAATAAAATTTATTAACAAACTCATCAAAATGTTGCAGTTAGGAGTATGTATGGAGATTAACGTCGGGAGTAACGGTCATTTACATTGCATTATAACCCTCAGGGATCCGAGGCGGCTGTCAGGGGGTCCACGCCAAAGAGAAAAAAATAGGGGTCTGCGAGATTTAAATGGGGCAGAAAAGATTAACTTAAGGTGCAGTTTAGAATGGGTTATCAGCAGTTTGGACTTTTGACAGATTTATTTGCAGAGGCAGTGCGAAGCTGCAGCACCCCCAAGAAAATTGAGGAAAAATATAATTTTATATTTTATTAACGATTTTATATTATCAGCGCCACCAGCGTCGTGTATTAGATGGATACAGAGCGGCAGCGGGGTGGTGGGGTCTCGTCGTTAAGCGCTGTGTTGCGCTACGACTCGAAGCAGTCCCACGCCGTTCATACTGAGTCACTTTTAAATTATTATTTTGTTTAATTTTAATCTTTCATAGCACCCTTAAATATTTTATTTAGCTAAGTAAAGCTTCACTGATTATTTGTGTATTAATTTTATTATTTTTTTTATCATGAAAAAACAATGCGTGATTAATCCAATCACGCATATAAACATAACAATATAATTTATGTAAAAAAATACAAGGTTCTGGTTTAAATCGTTTCAAATCCAAAAATTTACTTAATTATTTGGACTTTTTTTTTAAAGGTATAAATATTAAATGTCTTTCTTTTTTCCAATTGTTCACTCAATAAAAAAAACCCCTATCATAGTGAGCAAAAATGCGTCAGCCAGGCGCGTAGCTACATTAACCAATGTTATGGCTTATAGGTAACATACAGTAATACCCCCAATAGCGCGTGTTCCGATAACGCGAATTTTAAAATAAATCGCGGCAGTCCCTCTAATAACGCGAGCGCATTCTATTCATGCATTGCTAGATTGTAAACTCTATGCCGACATATCTCACTGTCCTCAAGTGTGCGAGTGCTCGCCACATTTCTCACCATTCACGCCTAATGTAGACAATGAGCCACGGATGTCTATGTGTATATCGGCGATTGCATGCATGGCAACCGAATATTTTATTCATCTAAGATTCATATTTTTTTTTACATTGTTCTTAGTTATGGCAGATTTGTATTTTTTCACGAAATCCCAGTAACCCTAAATTATGTATGTGCTTCATTATGCCGATAACGCGTTATCGAGGGTATTACTGTACATTCGATAATGCAAGTTAACCGCGACTGAGTTAAGTTAGCAATCGGATAGATGTCCAAAGAAAACTATGAATTCAGGGAATTCTGTATGACACTGGCACCTGGTCAATGGTATGTAAAAGGAAGACACCCCTTACCTCCGCATATTTTATAAACAAATATTTATGTAGGTAGTTTGGCGCGTTGGAATTAATTTATTTAATCCCATCTATCCTTTGTAGAATAAATATTTATAAATTTCAATTAAACTGAAATAATATTAAAAATTAACCTGTGTCGTGGTACTTGATACTTCGGGGGATATTAGCGTGAGAGACTTATTCCCCTTGAATCTTTCGAGTCTTTAGAATCCTTATCAAATCTTTATACGAATTAATGGCGTTTTGGAATATTTATGTTATGTCATTCATCTATCGTAGTTAAGTAAATAAATAATAATAAATAAAACAAAATGTTGCAAAGCTTCGGGGCCACCAGAATTCAGGGGCCCTTGGGGCTCATTTAAAAATATTAAACAAATAATGATAAGGGAAGTACCGATGCAAAATAAGAAGTTTATTTTTTATATAAAGTAATTTACGATTGATGAGCATTGCCAAAATATACATATTAAATTAAATCAGGGATAGAAAAATAGCAGCTAGTTGATAAAATCTGCCAAATCTAATCAAGAATATTATAAAATTCACTACGCGCTTTCACTTACTTTTCTTGAATGAAATTTTTAGTTTTCAGTCAATTATAAAAATCGGCTCTCTTTTATAGCTGAAATTATCATCTATAAATCAAAGATTTTTCTGGTTATATGGATAGTTTTAATAGATTAAATTATCATCTTTCGGCTTACATCTTGCTTTATAAAACAATAGGACGTTAAAGGATCCATGAGGCAAAATAGTTTGGAAACCTATGCATTATATTACGTGTTGTTAATTATAATTAAAACAGGTTTTTTGCGTAAAATATCATTTTATATAAAGTTGCAAAATGAATGTCGGATATAACGAGACATTTTATGTAATCCCGTGGTATGCGAATTTTGTTAACGCTTAGCCCCCGGACTTGTCACGCACGTACCGACCGTATTTTAGCACAGATTCGAGCGAAAAAAGGTTGCCGAGCTGGGCACGGCGCAATGAATTACAGTAACAGCCGAGTGGTTAATAGAAATGCTATGACCCAAAATTTTATAGTCGAATATTTCTAGGCGGAAGCTGGGGTCAGTCATTATTTATAGCCACGGGTCTGGCAATAATCTGGGGTTAAGCAGTATGGTATAAGCCATTGTTGTTAGGGACATATGACAATCTACGCTACACTCGATAACACAGCTTTCTCAGAATTTATTTTCGTATTTAATCGTACGCAAAAATCTATGCGGATATTAGTAAGTATTTAGCCATTTTCGTCCTGTGCGTATTAGTTGAAATTATAGAAGCAATAACGTGTCGCAGCCAGGGTCCATCCCGACCAATAAGGTCACATTTAATGAATAAACAGTAAGAAGACGTTCATACCGTTACGCCGTATGAATTTTCATTGATAACAATTGGACGTCGCCCGACACCACTGTTTGCTATCGCAGATTACCTCAAGCTGTGGCCTGAATCTTAAGCGAGGATAAACACCAGTCCTGTTCAGTTCAATTTCAATGTCCTTGTTATCCCAGGACGTGCTACATATTTATCGAATCATTTCGTATTTACACGAATGTGCTGGCTACGAGGTTTTTTCCTATTTTAAAATTGGATTAGGTGGCGTAATTACGCGTTGAGCAGTCTGACGCAATCTATGCAGATTTCAGCAAAGCTTTTGATACCATCGACCACAATATTGGGTCGGGCATACACAAAGAGCTTGGCGTCGGAGGATCAATGTGGGGTTAGCTTAATGGCTACATTGCCGATCGATCCTAATGGCCTAATTCTATGCATTTATTCCTACTCTGCTTTAAGCAAACACAAGGGATTCAATAACACCTCTTATTAATGAATGATACGTCTTAAATTATATTTTATTAAGGAATGCTTCGGAAGTGTACGGAAATCGTGATGATTCATTTACTCAGTGTCATGGCTTGTAGGAAACTAATACTTTGCTATTTATTTTTTTGACTACGATGGATAGCATAACAGTACATCCAAATCATCACTCACCCAAATAAAGATTCGATATAGATTCGAAAGATGTAATGAGTCTCTCACAAACATGTTACTTACAAGCCATAACACTAGTTAATATTAATAGTTTATAATTATTTATTCAACAAAGAAAAGATAGAATTAAATTAACTATACCAGATCACCATCTTCTACTTAAAAAAAACCCTGGCCGGATTAATAAAGAATTTTCTGAATTCATAGTTTTCGTCAGAAGAATGACCTTTCCGAGCACTGACTTGATTCAGTCGCAGTTAACTTATGCTTTCGTAATAATATGTATGTTACCTACAAGTCACGGCACTGTTTAGGGTTATAATAATGTAAGTCAACTGCCACTGATCTAAATTAGTACTAGGATTGGACAACCTTCAGACGTAATTTATGAATTCTGGGAATTCTTTGTGAAACTGGCCAGTTGGGAATGTAAGTATGAGAGACTCATTTCCCCAGCATATTTAAAACCTGTAATTTTTCACTTATACGATTTATATATCGTCAAATAGTAAAAGAAAACAATTGAATTATTATACTGAGATGTAGTTTAGGTTTGACCGAAACGGAATATGTTAGAAGGGTACGACAACAAACAAACATTAGCTGACAAATAAATAAAACATTTTATTATTATTAGTAACATATGAATCAATCTTGATAATATTCGTTTGGATTCAGTGTTATTTTAATCATAAATTCGGTATCCCTTAGATTAGAGGTTCCCAAACTTTTTCCTACATATTTTCTTTCAACTAAATAATTTTCTTCATAAGTTCCAATTAATACACGAATGCAAAACAGAATTAAGATTTTTTTGCAAATTTTTGAAAAATAAGTTTATTTTGTTCAACACGCTGTCAGAATATCGTAAACTCTTTTTTTATTTTTTAACTTCTATCTTAACATCTTTGGAAATCCTCGATTTGTATTATTAATAAAATGTTTTTTAAA
Organism: Philopotamus ludificatus; assembly: GCA_022495035.1. Classification (NCBI taxonomy): domain Eukaryota; kingdom Metazoa; phylum Arthropoda; class Insecta; order Trichoptera; family Philopotamidae; genus Philopotamus; species Philopotamus ludificatus. The sequence goes on from JAGXCT010035216.1 coordinate 45,801, forward strand.
TGAATCATTCCACAATATTTGGGGATATAGGCAGAGGTGGCTCGTCCATATACGAAACTGTAGCACCCTTAGCCGTTCAAACGTCACGGCGTGCAGGCACGCGAAATCGTCTAACCACCAGCGCCACGGCAAACGCTACTACGAATTTATTTATGAATAAATATAATATTTTTAAATTAAAATGAATGCAGAGACATCTTTTGAAGGCAATGTGATTGTTAGAATGTCGATATGTTAAGCCGTTTCATTTTATTTAACGTTTATACGGCGTACGGTAAAAATCCATATAATTGGCTTGGTGATTAAAAGGTTAAGCATATTGAACGATCCGTCAAGGCGGCTCGAACCCAACTGCTCTGACCGAGGGTGTATATAAATAACCCCAAACATTTCACGTCAAGGATTTGATAAATTCTTCGGCAATACCTAGACATTTATTTTAAAAATTGATTTATCTAGGAATAAAAATAGTTACTCTAATAGTTACATGAGTTTTATTGATAATTGGGATATTTTTACTAATCAATTTGACGCGTAAGTGACGTGAGAACTCGATGATGTTCCGCTGTGAGGCATATGGCTTCACCACTTTTTTTTATACAGTACAGTGCACAGTACTATGTTTTTTCTCGTTCGCGCTTGCACATGCGTAATCTTTTTTCTCGCTCATATCCTGGTACGAAGCGATAAAAGACTACGGCTAAATTAAATTGTTGTTGTAATTGTTTATTCATAATTACGGACATTAAAGGTCAATGATTATTTAGAATATTTTAAATATAAATCGATATTTAATATTACGGCGTATGGTACAGAGCAAGAGCGCTGTCTATTCGTCAGTGCTACCAGAGCGTTGTGTATTGGATGGATACGGGGCAGCAGCGGGGTGGGGGGGTCTAGTCCTTAACCTATGTTACTTTTCTCCGTCTATACTGAGTCACTGGATAAAGCAATACATCATGAATTAATATTACATTATACGATTTTTTATCTAAAAATCTAACAAAAAAAGTGTAAGGTTCAAGTTAAGGGTATTTGGGGGTCAATATATGCATCGATGACTAGCTTTAGAGTTTCATGAAAATGTTTTTCACTGAAGATTAATGCTGTGTTAATTATTTAACTAGTGTTTACATAATACATATTTTTCTTATCTATAATTTTATACAAATTATTTTTCGATGAATATTCAAGAGAGTTATCAAACAGCTCGAAAATATAACAAAAAAAATAACATCCCTGCTTAGAGTAAATCTCTTTCAAGAGTGATTAAAATTGCTTTTCAAATGAACAGTACCACGACTGAAAATAAAATAATTATTTGATAGACAGTAATAATATTTTAGTACATAATTAAATGTATACATATTTGAAGTCCTACTTTAGCTTTAGAGCGGTAGTTTAACGAGCGATTCCTCTGTGTTTACTCGTAACGGAGCTCAATATACTTTTATATTTATAGAATAAATATGTATATTATTTTTTATTATGATATTATGTAGGAGTTCAGTTTTATATTCGAATCACAGCCATCTCGTTAAGATTGCGATGGTAATCCATACGTTTGCATTGCCGCAGTGCGAAATATGAATTGTGCAAGTTAGTGTCCCTCGACACTGAAAGGATGTAGCTCAACATTAAGAGAATTTTGTTTCGTCGGATGCCATTAATGAAGCTGTAACCGTGCCGTCTGCAGCAGCCGGCATTTCGCGAAAGAAGCCCCGCCGACTTCGCATAATAATTCTGCGCATATCGAGTCTGAAATTTGCATGCGGACTGAGGCAAAAATAGGGCTGCTCCGGTGCTTCTTCCTCAGAGGAGTAATCCTCTGTTTTGAGCAAGTGGAAGTGTAAACAGTGCTCGTCGCTGTACCCAATGCTGGCTGGCTGCTAGTAAAAATGTGTTTTGTATGTAAATTTCGTTCAAGATTTACCGCAGGAACGAAAATCTGAGAGAATTTCTTCGTGTCCCATAACACTGACTCCATAGAGACAGACACTCTCCGGCGCATTAGAGAAATGAGACAATATGTTCCCCCTATTCCTGCATGTATACATATGTATACATAAAACGATAAATTTGCATTATCATTTTTATTTTCTCCCCTCCTCCACCAATTTTTCCACAAATCAGTGGTATTTTATTTTTATTAAATAACATATAAAAAGAAAATAACAGTAGCGCAATGGTTCAAGTGCCAGACTTGGCCTCCCGTGGTAGAATTAAATTGTCTGAACTCTAGACAATTTAATTTTTTATACGAAATGTCAGCCACACCGCTCTGTGTGGGACACACATTGTTCCCTAATGGTCGCACATCCGATTATTAACCCCGAAAAATGTTGCTTAACTTTGATATTCGGAAAAAATCGGCTTCACTACGACACGTGTCTGTCGAACAATAACGTAGCCTTACGAATAAAATATAATTTTATTTAATTTATTTGTTCCGTTCAAAATCTGACCTTATCTTGGCAGTGGAAGATATATTTCATATTACGCTATATATCTCATTATCAAAAGAACATATATTTAATAGTAGTAATCAATGATTAATGTTAGATCTTCATAGTATTTTTGCGATAACCTTGCAACTCAAGCATTTTATGATATTGTTGTTGGAGTGTTTGATTCGTATCTTTCGCTTAAACGCGACTTAAGATTGACTTAAAAGGTTATTTCACAAATGATTTTCTAATAAGACGATATCTTTAACGACAAGGGAGGACTTCGTCCACAAAGCATAGAAACTACCGGTGTTGCAAGGTCGCACATAAGTGAATAAAAGGGACCGTGAAGATTTGGGATCTTCAGTAACATTTTTTTACTCCACTTTATGTTGTGGGGATTTTATTCAATAAAGTTTATCAAACAGCAGGGGTGGTTTTATTAAGTGTCCGGTTCAAAGCGATCCTTCTAGATCGGATACAAGTGTTGTGACGGTTGAGGTCAGTGTTTGACCAGGTCTGTAAAGTGTTGTGGCGGTCGTGGTCAGCGGTTAGACCGGTCTGCAAAATATTCTGGCGGTCGTGGTCAGCGGTTAGCCCGGTCTACAAAGTGTTGTGGCGATCGTGGTCAGTGGCTGTCCCGGTCTGCAAGGTGTTACAAGTTCGCACATAAGTCTATAATAGGGACCGTAAAGATTTAGGATCTTCAGTAACATATTTTACTCCACTTTATATTTTGAGGATTATAATCAATAAAGTGTATCAAACTGCAGTAGTAGTTTTATTAAGTGTCCGGTTTAAAGTGATCCTTGTAGAGCGGATGCAAGTGTTGTGGCGGCTGAGGTCAGTGTTTGACTAGTTCTATAAAGTGTTGTGGCGTTCGTGGTCAGCGGTTGGCCCGGTCTGTAAAGTGTTGTGGCGGTCGTGGTCAGCGGTTGGCCCGGTTTGCAAAGTGTTGTGATTTTAATCATTAAAGTGTATCAAACAGCAGGAGTGGTTTGATTAAGTGTCCGGTTTAAAGTGATCCTTCTAGAGCAGATACAAGTGTTGTGGCGGTTGAGGTCAGTATTTGACCATGTCTGTAAAGTGTTGTAGCGATCGTGGTCAGCGGTGGGCCTGGTCTGCAAGGTTTGGCAAGGTCGCACATAAGTATATAATAGGGACCCTAACGTTTTGGCATCTTTAGTTACAACTTTTACTCCACTTTATAGTGTGGGGATTATAATCAATAATGTGTATCAAACTGCAGTTGTGGTTTTAATAAGTGTCCGGTTCACCCCCTGTATTTTACTTTTGTACCCAAGAAATTACCGTGGCCAGTCAGGAATTGACTGACCCAGAAGTCTGGGAAGAACCTGGCTCTGATATCGCGAAAGAAGAGATAGGTGGTCCACCCTTTGGAGGAGGAATCTCACCTCTCCTGCCACTGATCAAGAACCGATTCGCGGATGCGTGATTTTAAAGTCTCCACAAATTCACCCTACATATTTTTTTTCTCTTTTTTACCATTTGCGTAACTATTTGTATAACAATTTATTATGCGTGGTTAGTGAAATGGATCGCTCTGTAATGGCAACCATGTATTGACTTTAAATAAATAAATAAATATATTTATTTTTTATTAGTATTATCATCTATATATTGACACATTATAAGCGAGGTGAGATATAATTTTCGATGAAAATTCTCTTGCAGTTTTCAGCGTAAACTCCGCGATATAGCCGACGTCTTCTGTATTAACCCAATCCACCAAGAAAAACTTGCATTGAACTGTAAAACATAAATGTCGTTACCAGTGGATATATGTGTGGAAACTACCTCCTAGTTTTCAGAGGTATTCAATTACAGCACCGAGTGCAGTGCTCCGTATCGAAACTGCACAAAAGTGGTTCACGTACTAATGCAATTCTTCATACATTGGAATCTTATTTCTTATTCTTTTCGTATTTTCCTCATGCGCTTCCTCCACCTTATTTATAAACTGAATATATATAATAAAAATTGGAATAATGATATCGAAATTTCTATGTATATGTACATTTACATACGAATAGTACGAGTTATTGATTTTAAGACGAATGCCTTCGAATATTTTATATGAAAAAAATGAGGATATGAATGAATGGTTGAATGGCATTAACGGAATCAAACGGTTTTCGCAAGGAAGTGGAATCTTGAAAAATATATTTAAAAAGGAATCATACTTTGATAAGCCATCTCGTAATGGATGATGATACTCACTGTTAAGAAAATCGGATCCGCTTCCAAAAATATACATTAAGTACTTGTTTGATGCTATTAAAAAAATAATTAGATGTATAATATAATAAAATTTTAAATATAGCGTGTAATTTAATCCTCTACATAAGTTATCATGCGAAAGAAAATTTGTGTTTTGTAATAAATTATGCGTTTATAAGTGCATTAAAAGATTAATTTAATTAAAACCCGGTATGAAATGTAGTTATTATTATAAAAAATAGATAGGAATTTTATGATGGCAGCTGCTTGAAAGTCTATTAAGGACTTAACAATGGAAAAGTGTTGGAAAAGGGCACAAAGGAACTGAAATAGAAATGAATGTTTCAGAAGAAAGTCTCGGGACTAGAGAACTATGAGGTCAATAGATATAATTGTACGTTTGTTAAAAAAAACTTGACAGTAGTAAAAGTATTTAATAATAATAGTATGAGTTTACATTTAATAATACATGATAATTAAATTTTATTATTAATTTGTTTTATATTGTGATTTTACATATTATTCAGATTTTTATCGCATATTTAATATTTTTAAATAATTAATTTTTTACATTGCTTTTAAATAATACGATTTAAGAAAATAAATATATTACTTCAAATATGTGCCTTTATATTCAGTACACTACGATATTTTTTTTATATATATGTATATTGGATTTATGCAGCCTTTAGCGGATTGCGGGGGGGGGGGGGTCTTGCCGATAAGCGCTGTGTCGCGCTGCAATTCTCTGCAGTCATACTGACTCACAGTTTCTTGATCACGTATTTTATTATTGTTAATATTATTTAGTATTATTACCTCTATTTTTATATATATTAATTTTAAATAAAATATGAGCGAAATATACTTTTTTAGTATTTAATATTCCGTTAGCACTCCCAAATATTTTATCCACGAGACGCCACTGTTTAAAGATATGTTTATCTACTATATCCTTTTTATATGGTAATCCAATATGCAATATATTAATAATGCCTAGGGCAATAATTTAATAATCGAATATTAGGACATGCCTGCATAATAAGATTTTATTATTCTTTGTTAATATAATTTCTGCAGTAAAATTAAGCATTAAAAAAATTAAATTATTATTTATAATGAGTTTAAAATATTTATGATGATTATTTAAATAGTATATAAACAAAAATATTATATTGATATAGTTTTCAGTTATACGATTTCAGCAATATAATTTTGATTTTCATAGTGAGGAAAACATTTTATTGGTTTCGCTAAATTCTCCCAAGTGTGAACTTTTCGCAGATTTGCTTTGCAAAATGTGTTCACTGGACCAAAATTGGCTCTGGTCCTTTATCGTTTACACCTGTGTCTTTAATTTTATTACATTTCAATATTAAAAATATCTAATGTAAATATAGCATTTAAATATAAAATAAATTAATAATATGAATAATTAATCACAGTTATACATGTGTAACGTAATACTGACATACTTTATTTTATATTATTTTTTTAATAAATTCGTTCGATTTGATTGATGGCATAAAACCACTGTGACACTCAAAAAGCAAAAGTAATATTGCTGTCTCGGCGCGAATGATTTATTGCTATCAATTGTAATTGTTATTGTTAAGATTTTGAGATGTCCTGAGACAATCTAACTTTTGCTCCGTTTACTCTTTGTCCCGGAAAACAAATATACGCAACTGAAACGATTCGTTTTAATCATATTTTAGTCGTGACGTTCTATTAATCATTCAAATTTAGACTCTATTTGTATCGCTCGATACAATAAAAAATGCACAGATTAAATCTGCATCGAGTCATTATTGTAATAGGATATTTATTTATTTTTCATAAAAACAATGCGTGATTGGGATTACAGATTAACCCAGGTCCTCAATCACACATAAAACCATAATAGTATAGTGAAAGATAGAATACATAATCATAACAAAATATAAAAAGAAATGAACCGCTAACGGGTTAAGTAGTGTAGCTCTGGTTCCCGGACAGTTTCCGAGAGCACCTGTCCTCACATTATGCGGAAGAAACAGCATACACGAACGATCTCCGTAGTAGTGAGGCGGCGCCCATAAGGAAAACTCGCATAGTACAACCAACAGCTTAAAGAAATGCATTGTTAAATAGATCGATCGTCTCTTCTCGTAGATTACATACCTCAGGCAGCTCTGTACCCGTGTACTGAGGTATAAGCTCGGATAAAATCTAAATTTCCTCACGTAGATATATCTTAAGAGTTACTTCTGGATTTTTCTCTAGCCTGAGGATACACGTAGCGCCATATGATGCCCAGATGATAGATCAGGATTAAAGTAAACTCCGAACCAATTTATCGTATAGCAAACTTATTACTAAAGTGCTATGTATTATATGTAATGAGAATTTCTCAAGACAAAGCCCAACATTATACATGTGAATTGAACCTAAATTTAGAGTCAAACAAAATTCCCAGATCTTTGATTGACGACTGTCTGGGAAGTGTTGCGTTTCCAAGCATGTAATCAATGGTTAGAAATTCTTTAGATCTTGAAAACGTCATTTCCTGACATTTTCCAACACTACGCGGGACACGATTAGTAGATGCCCATTCGAGCAAGGAATTGATGTTCAGCTTCAGCGAAAGGGCATCGCCTATTGACGTATCTGATTTAAACAGTTTTAAGTCATCTGTAAAGGGTGAGAAAAGGTACCCAGGTTTACACCCCGCGCTGGGGTATAAACTTTGGTAGAATCCATACTTCCCCATGAAAAGATATCCTTAAAAACTTCTTCTGCATTTTCTCTTATCTGAGGGAATTCGAGGCGTTATTAGGCGCCCATATAATTAAAACCTGATTCGAGCAAGCTCCGAACCAAAGTATCGTATAGCACTCGTATAACTAAGGTGCTATGTATGTGTTGAGAATTTCTCTAGACAAAGTCCAACATTATTAATGTTCTGATAAACACGTCTGATACATTTAAACTAAAGTTTAACTTGGAATCAAACAAAATACCCAGATCTTCAACAGACGATTGCTTAGGAAGAGTTACATTCCCAAGTTAATTAAAGATAATATGCTCCTTTGATCTAGAAAATGTCATTGTTTGACATTTTCAAATAATGGAAGACGATTTAATATTGCCCCATCATGCATAGAAACAATTTCCAACTGTAACTCGAGTAGAAACGTACGAAATTATCTGAGAACGCAAAACTATCCAGTTGCAAAAATGAGTCTAGCATGATCGTCTTTATCAAACACTTTTTCAAAATCGTTATAGATAATGTCGACTTAGAACATCTTATCCAGTGAATTAGACACAAAATTTGAAAAACCTTGAAGACCCGTGACTGTTGAGCGTCCAGGCTCAAATCCATGTTGCCCTTCGATAATTCTACTTTTTTTTAAATATGAGAGGATTTTAGCGATTGGTTAAAAATATATTAAATTTATATAAATACAATATACTTTGAGAATTTTGAGCATCGTGCGAAAATAACATTATTTAAAATTTATCGTCCGCTCTCTATGCAAATGATGCTAACATTTATTGAGTGTGATAGATTTAGTGAAGCACTGATCGTTTATATATTACTGTTGCGCTTGCATTACATCTCAATTAAATTTTATGGGCTAATGCATAAATTTTCCATGCGAAAAACACGCGGACTGGAATATTTTCCGCTGTAATTAAACGTGAAATGTAAATAACTCGTGGAATATATAATTCTAGTAGCGTTTAAATAATTTTATTTTAAAATTACGACAACAACGACGTTGGTTGACGATATAAAAAAAATGTGAAAATATTCTCAAGCTATATGATTGCTTTACAAAGGTTGGCGGAGGCGATTCGCCATTTTCACCGTTCTGGATTTCAGGTCAAGGATTGCAAGGCATTCTCTCTCTGTGTGGGGCAGGAAGTCACATTATCCAACCATGCGTGATTCAACTCTTTTCCCTTTGTTTCCATTGTACACTTCTAAATTTTTTGCGGTATTCTTTCAAGCCAAGAATTCAAAATTATTACTGCCTTAATTCACTTTACCGCAAAAAATAAGCAGGGTCTATCAACAACATTCGCATTAAAATATATTTTTTTTAAATAATTAACAAATAAATAAAAAAAATGTTCTACAAAATAATAATCAGACGCAAAAGTGCAGATAAGAACACATTAAAGGAAAAATATTTTTTTTTGCTGCAATTTAATGTATGATTGAATGATTCCAATGAACCACTTAGCCATATGAAGGTTTGATAAAGATTTTAAAGATGCAAGAGGAATCACCCTTACATACTCCCGAGCCAGCGACATAAAGAAAGTCCTGGAAAATGAAGAGCTAACTCTAAAGTAAGGGTACGTAATCTCTTCTTGCATTGACCCATTTTAAATGAATGATTTTCTACATCAACCCCTTACATTTTTCTCTATAATATACAGCATACAATAAAATCATAATACTAATTAATTTGTAAATAAAATCTTAAAGATTTAATTAAGGTTATTTTATTTATGCTTTATTATTTTTATACTATCATCATTTTTAATTTTGCAAATAAAGACATAATTTTAAAAGCACGGATTAATATTAATTAATATATTAAATCAGAAGAGAAAAAATATGGTTGACCCCCAATAGACCATTTGAATACCATAGACCAGAGGTTCCCAATCTTTTTCGGTTCACAGCTCCCTTAAAACATCAGATTTTTTTCAAAATTTTATGACCTTCTTGAAAAAAGCGAGCGCAAAAAATGGCGCTAAAATTTCGGGAATTGGGAATTCCAACAAATTTGCCGAATTGTTTCATTGAATATTTCGCGGCGCCCTTTTGACGACACCGCGGCTCACACTTTGGAAAACCCTGCCATAGACCATTTTTTTAAAGCCTTTAATAAATTATATTAAATAATAAAATCACTTTAAACGATAAATAAATTCTTGAGAACCGAAATGTAAATGATTTAAAGCAGTTTTTTATCTTGACGAATTTAAATCTAGTTATAATACCTTTTTTTAAATAGTACTCCATATTCTTAATAACAATGCTAAGTGCAAAAGTATTTCTGATGATTTAATAGCACTGATCAGTAGATGATGAATCCACAATTAAATAGTAAATGAATGGATTATTAGATGAAATATCTGGAAAAGGTTTAAACTTGTTAATATATTTAGATTGGTTAGAAAACGTTTTCTTTAAATTTAAAAATATATTTTTATTCACTTCGGAATCTTCGAGTATTAAAAAATATATTTATTTATTTCACTACGAAGGACGAATGCCAATTGCAAAAATATTAATCGTCGCCATTTACTCATATAAAGATTCGATATAGACTCTAAAAATGCAATGGGAAGGAGTCACTCACTCTAATATTTCCCCAGTGTCAAACCACGACACTGGTTAATTTTAATATTATTTTGGTTGGGTTGAAATATATGAAATTACGAAGGATAGATAGCATTGGATTTAATAATTCCAACGCGCCATACTAACTACATAAATAATTTTATTAATCATGCGGAGGAATGTGTCTCTTCCAATTACATACCCCCTGACTAGTGTTCCCGAAGAATTCCCTGAATTTATAGCTTTCTTTGGACACATATCCGACTATTAACTTAGCTCAATTACGGTTAACTTACATTATTGAAATAATATGTATGTTACCTACAAGCCATAACAATTGGCTACCAACTATTACATAACACTGCCATGAATAATAGGCTTATATCTTTAAATTATTAGCAACATTGTGTTTTCATATAAGATTTAAACGTTGAGTGTTACGCATAACTCTAGTGAATGTCGATAATAATTTGGTTAGCCCTAGCGCAATGCCAAAATACCGCACGGGTCAAGTTTCTACTAGTTGGGTACTATTTGCTCATCCGCCACCCAACTTTGAACCACATGATAAATAACGCACAAAATTATAATTTAATTTCAGAGAGACCCCGAACTAATGCTAAATACTAACAAAATACATTTTTGGACCCCCAAGTTCACACCTAATGCCAATGTTAATTGCGAATATTCAGTAAATTTAACAGCGAATACGCTTCGGTCATAAATTCGCGGTGGAAACTTACAAAACAGTTCACAAATATAAATAGAAACTAACATGAAACAAATATTCATGGTAAACAATAATACTAGGCGTCTACTGATTTTTTTAATATAATAAAAATAATTTAAAGATTTTATTAATATTTTATGTACATCGTTGTAAATTTATTAAATTGTCATGTGAACTGGCTGTCAGCTCGTCTTACGATTTCGTCGTCCGTGGCGGAAATGTGGGACGGATGTCGCCGACAGGATATTTCCGGTCCCGTCATATTATCGGTAGTCGCGACCCAATTGCTGAAGCTTCTAGTTGATTTTTTTTTCGAAAACGTTACATCTGTAAGATGATATCATTCTCGAAAATGTGCGATAAGAGGTCAATTGGCACAATGAAGAGTATGTGACATGTGTGTACGATTTCTGATATCCAATAACAGACCGGAATAATGCCTAACCCGCAAATATTTGATACCTTATTATTATAATAGAATTTTTGACGTGTGTTTAGTCAACAATTTCAACGGAATTTGTTATAGCTTATATTTATTAATTAATTATTAAAAGAAAATGCGCGGTTGAAATTACAGCGTGATACATATACAAACATAAAATAAAACTAGTATATAAAAATCACAATAGAGAAGAAACTATATAAAATATATAAAATAAAAAATATTGTATATAAAGCATAGCAAAAAATTATTAATATAAATGTATATAAGAATAAATAAAAATTAAATTATAAAATCTTATATAACAGATCAATAAAATAGCGATACTTAACAATAAAAATATCAAGTGATTAACCCTTTCAGTGCGGGGCGCATGACGTACATGCGCATACAAATCGTGTCC
>JAGXCT010035217.1:0-15795 GCA_022495035.1 Philopotamus ludificatus
AATTCATCGGAGTAATCGCTATGTTATTCGGAGTAGTTTAATTAATATTTTGAATAAAATTATCACAAATCAGTGTAATCCGATCTCAAAACGTACAATAATCACTGGTCCCGTACGGGACCGTAGGGCATTGAACGACGCAAATTCGCGGGACCCCTGCTTTAGAGTCTTTATCGAATTTTTATATAGGTGAATGGCGCTTTGGTTCAGTCGCAATGACGTAAATGCATTGTATCGATCAACAGTTTAAGCCAAAACTGGACTACTCTCTAGTGAGTAGGGGAAGAGAAGCGTCGTTTATATCATAAAATGTCAAAAATGCTTTTTTCAAAACGTCGGGACTTTTGCATCAACCTATTAGATGCCATCCCATGTATCGAACTAATATATAGACCGGGGTGACCAGAGTGAAAATGTAATTACCTTCAGATTGTCTTTATATTCTTGATGTAGGTAAAATCTCGTTTTGTCGCAACGCAATACAGCGCTTAGCGACGAGACCCCTCCCCACCCCGTTGCCGCCCCGCATCCATCCAATACACGACGCTGGTAGCGCTGATGAGCAGACAGCGCTCTTGCTCTATACCATGCGGCATAATACTAAATATAAATTTAATTTATATTTTCGTTTACATGATCAATAGACACATATATATATAGAAATATATTTTTCCTCAATTTGCTTGGGGGTGCTGTAGCTCTTCAGTGTATATGGACAAGTCACATTATTAACAGCTAATAATAAATCAAGCATCCAATATGTCTACCAATGATAAGACAAGTGTATTAACGTGTCGATTGAAAAAAAAACGCATATTTTTTATCTAACCTTTTATATGAATTCCTTTTTGTTTAAATCCGGAAGGTTATCTGACTCGGATAACTGATTGCTTTTATCGGAACGGCTCTCGTTGAAGCCTTCTGATTATATTATATCCATAATACATAGTATTTTTATATTATATTCTTAATACCTAAGATATGTAGATTAATTTATCCGTCCTCTCTAAAGCCCGAAGATTATCTAATCTGAATCGTCGATCACATCTATTTTTACCCACTCGTCTTTCAATACAATCACTAAATGGGTCGCAATTTATTATGCCGGAAGATGAGACGAGAGTGCGCGAAAAATTCAATCATATTTTAATGATGGAAATTAATGATAAAAAAAAAATGGAAAAACGAGTAGGTGAAGTGTCACCGTGCGGAAAACAATGTTTTTTTCGCGCAATTTTTCGCTTCGTCGACGTAAACGAATTAAACACGTATATAATGAAGACGGATTGTTTTAATCCTGTTGCGAACGATTGTTTTCTTTTTTAAAATTATCATTCCGTCGATTAATCCGATCGCATTTGCATTTGATGCACATTGACGTCAGTCAACGCCGCACGCTTTGTCTGAATCCGCGCGGAAAAACACTCTAATGAATATATTTTTTTGTCTCATTATCATTCCGTATAAGATTATTGGCGCATTCTCAGCGTCGACTTTCAGCATGCAGATTTTTTCCTGTCCATTAAACTTTGCACTGTGTCATTTTTATTTGCAGCGTTATTGTCGCCGGCTCGCGCAAAATATTTTTTTTATTTCGACTATAACTTTTCCAGCGCTAATATTCTGATTTATCGTTTCTATGTCGATTACTAAGTATATGATTATGCGTCCGGACCGGCCACAAAACTAATAATAAATGGATGGCTGAGTCAATATTGCAACAACTTCACACATAGCGAGCCAAGAGTTATTTCGTTTAACTATGATCTGATTCGGGGTTTTTAACCTATTAAAAAATATTCACGCGTTCTGTGGAAACTGGGATTATTTTTTTTTATCGATCCCTGGGAGTGTGTTACAGTGGTTGCAGTGGTTTCGATTTGCAGGGAAACTCTGCAGAGGTTGTTGTAAGCTCTTGCGATTGAGAATGCTGTTTCCGCATTTTTTTCACATCACAATAAATATATGAGAACTATGAATTTTTTGCTCTATTAGACTCGTTTCGTTATTTTGACGCCTCGAGGGCAATATCCAAAAAAGTCCATGGTCTTCAAGGCGAGCTCGTTTCAGTCCCTCGAGCTTTTTCGAATTATCAAAGCGTATCTGAAACGATTTTTGGCATGGCGTTAAGCTCCTTCAGCGATACTGTATTGATCCTTGTTTGCAAAATCGGCCTTTCAATTTTATTTTTCATCTCCGATAAATGAAAAAAGTCACCGGGGGTCTGCCCGGCGAATATGTAGACTGAGGCTACAGACTGTGTTGTTGTTAGCCAAAGACTCATTTTCCATTTTTTATGATAAAAAATAAAAAAAGGTAACACAACAAAAAATATTGTATTATACCCATTAAAAATCATATCGTTTACGATATTATAAATTATGCTAATACAGTCAGCGTTTAATTAATTAATAATATTTTAAAGGTCAAATTACATATTACGTAGATATATAAATACATTGCCGAACGGATTGCCAAGGGATTTTGTAGAAAACAGCGATTAAGAGGAAGCGTTATAGGAGGGTTTGTCCACTGTAGTCCCCGTAGCTTTTTTATATTAATTTATTTCACAATCTCAAATATTGTTAACGTATTCCAGAAAAAGGATTAATTCAGAAGTTTATAAGTAATTTTGAATGTAAATTCTTCTTCTCCATGAGTCGGCATCCTCAGGTCTGAGGATCGTGACCGTTCTTGAACCGAATCTACTTGATTATGGCTCTCCAGGATCGTCTGCATTCCGCTACTATCGCTGATGCTATGGTGGTGACCGTGAGGAGTCTTTATTAGTTTTTCCAGGCTATCCTTTCCTCTAGATGTCCAAATTAGCGTAGAATCCCTTTGAGAGTCTGTCATCATTTCTACACCCCAGTTCTTCTAGGATAGAAACGTTTGTCCCTTTACTACTCCATAGTATTCTCGGCAGACCACATTTCAAAGTCGTAATTTTTTTTCTTCAGATTTTCCTTCACACTAGAGAACACTAGATCAGGGATGAACGATTTTACATTTTTGACTTATTTATATAATGTATTATCATCATAAGTTTATAAGTTTCTTCAGGGGCAGCACGTCCTTAGGGGCAACCGGGGCACTGTCCCACACACGCGAACAGAACCGTATTTTTTATGCGTTGGGGCTTTCCTATATTCGTCCTGGTTACGTGGTCGATAGCTTTGATGCGAACGAGTGTTGTTCTTTGTCAGTCAGTCGAGGTAAAGAAAAATGTTCCGCATTACCGTATACAGAAAGTCGCTTTTCGTTCGCTGCATAAAGCTCACTTTGGGGCAGGCCTGTATATGCCCCGCTGGTCTTTTTTTTTTACTCGATTCGAAAAATAAAGGACACCGTGTAAAATGATATGTAAAAAATACATATCTTTGTCTAATGATAGTTTTGTTAATGTCTATGTGTAAATAGAATTTTTTATTTAATTTCGCATTTTTTTTTTTATTAATAATTATTATTATTTTGTTGGTTCGACCTCAAACGTACCTACCTTTGAAAAAACCTACCTTTGAAAAGAAGGTAGGGGGCATTTCAACCTCATTATGCCCCACCTGTTATGCAAGTCACGAGCCTGAGTTTCCTACATGCGGCTCGCATAACTTTTTAAATTTGTAGCTGGCCCGTTGTAAAAAATGGTTGCTCATCCCTGCACTAGACTCTGGACCAATCGTTTCATTGTTTTTGTCTTCACAATTCGCCTTCTTTTAGAATGTAAATGAAATTTTAAATAAAATGTGTTAAGTCATAATAAAAATGGACTAAATGGAGCTAATACGAGTGTCTAGAGCAGTGTTATCCAACAGAAATCGTTAGTGGGCCGCATAAAAAACAATTTATTAATTAATGCCGTATGTAATTCAACCTACCCCATAATTCAACCCACCCTTTATGATTTTAAAATTTAGGGCTAAATGATATACAATTATTTTATGTCATTATTTGTTTTCAAATTTATTATTTTGTGTTTCGTACCTATTTAAGCATTTCTTTATTCAGTTTTGCAAGTCTATTACACCCTTTTGCAAGTCAATTTCACCCTTTTGCAAATGAAATTCATCCTTTTGCAAATGAAATTCATCCTTTTGCAAATGAAATTAATCTTTTTGCAAATGAAATTAGTCCTTTTGCAAATGAAATTAATATTTGTAGAAGGCTGAAAACTCCAATACCCCCGTGGGCCGCGTGTTGGACATCACTGGTCTAGAGACTGTAGATCCTGTAAAATCAATTTTTCAATTTTAATCTCAGTTCATTTTTTATATTAACGGATAGCTACGATAAGAGTTATTCAGGAGATGGTTTTCCTGCTATACAAGAAATGATACTTGATTACTTTCAACTGTATTGCACAGTTTTTTTTAAGCTCTGGTTGAGGAGTTTACTAATGAAACTTACAAAATGCTTCCAGCACGTTTCGCCAGCGTGTGCGGTGAATTGTCAGTTGTCACACCGGGATGACCATATCGGTTAAAGGGTTAAGACGAACGATCTTCTAAGAAGAATTTCATATACAAGATGGGATATCTTTAGATCTACTATTATCTTGTTAAAACTCCAAGCAACAAGTGCCGATTGGCGGTCTTCAGCCACCTGTTCCATGTCAGAGAATTAAACGCAACTCTTTTTTCTCGAAAATATATACTGATTACATATACCCGAGTTTATTTACGAATCAATCGAATATGTAAAATGGCTGCCCGGTCTCGATACCCGAAGCTAACACTATACGTGCTATCGATTCCAATACATCGATAATGAATGAAAGCAGAGGTGAATTTAGCAATACATTATTTATTTTAAACTGCAAATTGCGTGTGACAACCCTGTCACGTCTCCCTTTGTCCGATCGGCAGCACTATCCCTTTGTCCATAGGCGATACGTGATGGTTCATCACGTATCGCAAACACAGTTCCGATCTGCGGAATTAAACACGTCCGAGGATTAGTCATATTTTTTAGAATCGCCACGGTAAACCGATAGCACGTAAATGCCCGTGAGAAGGACCAGACGCTGTCGTTGCAAATCATTATTGTTGGCAACCAAACCCGATTATCGTATTTTATGTATTGATTTGTAAACAGTGAGCGGTCGAGAGATAAAAAAGGTGTAAAATCTTATGACGTTCTCTTGAACGTTGATCGACCAGGTTGATACAAAAGGCGAGCGGCGACGATGTTCAGTTTGTTGTGAGTGTTTCGTGTCTGTTTTCCGAGGATTCTGGCTCAGAGATGCAGAGCCTTAACCATTTCTACCGAGTGCGACGGAGACGACAGTCTCTGGAGAGGGCTGACAGCGCAGAGAGCTGGCACTCCGCGGAAACTACGCCCCCCATCTCGCTGAATCGCAACGCGGGATTCGTCTCCAGGATCTACGGCGATTTCATGGAAGATATCCAAGAGAACGACAAATACAGCAAGTGCGAGCGATACGGCGAGATCAGCAATCCCAGACTGAGCGGAGGATGCTCCAACCGCGATAAGTTCGATAAGGAGTCCTTTGCCAGTCAGCTGAGGGCTAGTAGCACCGATAGCACTGATTCCGTCGAAACCAAGAAGGTAAAGCACCACCATCACACGATACAAGAGTTGATACGTCATTTCGGACAGAAGGTTAGCTCTTGGAGGCGGTCCAGTGTTGGAGACAAGGACAATGACGTGATACAGGGGGAGTTCAGAAGTCGATCCAGGTCGCTGGGGGCTGCGCCCTCACCCCTCGACGATTGGGGGGCCACATATCGCATTTATGATTCAATACTCAAAGAAGGTCAGGTATTTTAGACTATTATAATTGTGTAATTAATCATAAACGTATTATATTTTTGGGCTTAGATTATGTTTAACTAAGTAAGGTTAGGTTTTAGTCACATATGGTTATGTTGATTTGATTTTCAGGATATTTTAAAATATCGATGTTCTAAATAATATAAATCAGTGGTTGCGAACCTAATGCCATTGCCTAATCGTCTATTTATTCTCATTATATGACGAAACTAATCATAACCTATTATAATTTTGGGATTAGATTATGCCTAATAAAGTTAGGTTAGGTTAGGTTTTATTTAAGTATGGTAAGGATTTTTTGATCTTCAGGTTAGGATAAATTTTAAAACATTTATGTTTTTTTATGCGGATCTAATTAATATTAATAATAATAATAATAATACATGACTAATTCATAATAATAATAATAATTTTATGCTGTTTTAAATAACAAGTTAAGCTAAGTTAGGTTTTATTTAAGCATTATTACATTGTTTTGATTTTCAGGTTAGGTTAAAATAGTTAATAATGTTGAGCTAAGGTTAGATGTGGGTTTTTATGAGGTTCTAAGTAATATAAATCAGTGGTTGTGACCCTAGGGCTATTATAATTATGTATTTATTTTCATTTTATGCAGAAAATAATCTATTTTAATTTTGGAATGAAGATTTGTTTAGTTAAGTTAGGTTATATTTTAGTTAAATTAGGTTAGGTTTTATTTAAATATGGTTGAGTTAGGTTAGGTTAAATTATAATGTTTTAAAATTTTGAGGTTAGGTTAGGTTAGTTAGGTTAGATTTAAGTTCAATTAGGTTAGGTTTTATTTAAATATGTTCAAGTTAGGTTAGGTTAAATTAGAATGTTTTAAAATTTTGAGGTTAGGCTAGGTAACGTTAGGTTAGATTTTAGTTCAATTAGGTTAGGTTTTATTTAAATATGTTTAAGTTAGGTTAGGTTAAATTATAATGTTTTAAAATTTTGAGGTTAGGTTAAGTTAGGTTAGATTTTTGTTCAATTAGGTTAGGTTTTATTTAAATATGGTTAGGTTAGGTTAAATTAGAATGTTTTAAAATTTTTAGGTTAGGTTAGATGTATGTTTAATATGCGGTTCTAAATATCGGATATTCAATCACGGAATTTTTTTTAAGTAAAAAACTAATTATAGCATTATCGCTGACTGGAGTTAATTAAATAAATAAATAATAAAAAAAAAAATACTTTACATATCATACAGTCGATAATTATTGTGATTTTTTGGCAAGCGCACACAGAATAAGGTTCACCACTACTGATATAAATCATAAAATAATAATAATTTTTAAATCATGTTAGCTTGGTAAACAATGATAAAATGTTTTATGTATTATTTTTATGAGTAGTATCAAAGCATCCTCGCTCATATAAATCATTTTAGATTTTTTATGAGGTGGTCACTCAAACTCCCCCCCTCGACATATGACGTCTACATATTCTAGTACTATTTGAATTTATTTACCGTCAACTACAACAGAGAGCTATTGCTAACTGCAATCTGTGACGCTGAGTATTCTTTTTAAATTGCATTGATGCATAACGCGGATCTTGAAGTATTGAAGTATAGATGTATTTATTTTTACAGAATATACCAGAACATTTTAACGAGTAATTATATTTTATTAGCATATGAATCGTGACCGAAAGATGGAAATAGAATAAAATCCCACTGTG
The DNA here is from genome assembly GCA_022495035.1 of Philopotamus ludificatus. Taxonomy (NCBI): domain Eukaryota; kingdom Metazoa; phylum Arthropoda; class Insecta; order Trichoptera; family Philopotamidae; genus Philopotamus; species Philopotamus ludificatus. Next base: position 7,477 of record JAGXCT010035217.1, read on the forward strand.
CTATTTGCCGACTCGTTGCTTAAATTGGACATATGCGTTCGATTTTATAACTGATTGTCATCATTCATCTATTTGAACTTTGATTGTCTTTAAGACAACGAAAAGCGAACCTCGTTGATTAATATTAAAGAATTTCTATTATTATTCTAATTAAAGATATTCAATGTAAATATTGAACATCGTCGGCAAAGTACTAAAACAGGTTTAACCGCTAATGAAAAACAGCTGTTTGCCTACTGTTGGCTAATAATATTTACTATACCTTTACATGGATACAAATTGAATATATTATAAGGCTCTAATGACCGTGATTGCATCAATGAATCATCGTCGCGTCATTTTTATGCTAATTTTTATAACGAAATTCATCTCGGAACGAGCGAGCGTATTCAATACCTATTACGGTAAATATTAGTAAATTGACGGTTGTACTGTAAGAATAAGTATGTTTAATGATATATGATTATATAAAATGCTATACTATAACGTAAGATGTGTTATGAATGACATCTTTAGCCGCTCTCGGCAGTATGATATAAAAAAAATAGCGTAAAATCCAAACGATATCATTTATTGTAATGAAAATTAATATATTTTTCTTAATTAAATATTACCGTTCATTTATTGAGTGGATTTGTTTTGTTTTCCGTTGTCGGATGTCGCTCTTTACTATTAATTCCGATGATATCTCAATGCGCTAGCGGCGAGATCGATTAAATATCGTTAAATGTATACAATTTCATTACATATATTGATTAGACATTTATAATATTAATAATTCAATTATATATGCGTATTATCTTAATTGTTAAATGTATATTTAAACGTTACGCATTGATAATGTATCGAAATGACCTTATTATAATAAGTACGACGCTCATATCGTTAACAAAATATCTTTTAATTCGTTTAAAATGTCGATAATGAATCATTATTTTGGATCATGGATTCATAGTAACGATCCAGATAATGAGCGTAACGTTAGCGATACGTTTGACGGAATGCATAACACAAATGTATCTCGTGTACGCTTGTTATCTGTCGGCTTCCATATATAGATTTCACTTTTATTGAGGCGTTAAACTGTGTCTATATACGTGTTTCAAACAATAAGTCTGACCGAGATGTCGGATTCTCATGAATTTACTTACGAGATACAACGGTGACGTTATCGCACTCGTTGTGTTGATAATTCGTCGTTGTTAAATTTATACAGGATATATATGCGGTGGAGTTTTATCAGATCATCTGTGATAAATGCACGCCGATTGTTATTTAATTCCAACCTTGTCTGTGTTGCGATCACGGATAGAAATAGGATAATTGGCGTCTCACTTTCTATTTATGAACCGCAACGGCAACGGCATATTTATAATCGCGTTAATTCGCACGTTATATTTATCGAACGTCTCGACAATATTGCCATCTTTGGATGTATCTCAATGGATCAATGTCGTGCAATCGGCTCGGTGGCCATGCAAAAGGAGCGATACATCTGTCGCATATGTTCATATGCGGCAATTATAAATAGATTAATACGTCCAATTATTTGCGATGGACACGAACCAGCATGGGATTGTTTACGGGCAGACGTGTCTTTAATTGTGCTATTTATTTGTTGCAGGCGCTAAAATTAGGCGTATGGCCGATCAGGAGAAGGCCGACGCCTCCAAGTACCGCAGGGGGACGCATTGGCTGCCGAAGCGAGCCCCTGAACCGCACATCGATCCACGTCAGGCTGCGATACTCTTCAGGAATTCGCGAGGGGTGAGACTATTATCATATTTATAATGCTCGATATATTAAATGATGTGAGCCGAGTGTAGCGGAACGTATTATTCTCATACACGGGATATTTTAATGTCGATAACCCAATTATCACCATGGAATTGGGTTAATTACCGTCAACGATTGATTGATGCGTTCATGATTGATTGCAAAATATAATCTGATTTTAGCCACCCACAATCGTCGGCTAATCCATGTGGATTTGAGCATCTCGAATATTATTTTTATACATGTATTTTTTTTAAGGACGAACAGGTGACGCATTTCGGGTCATAGTACTTGACGACTTTAGCATAGGATCCCCATGACGATGCAAGTCACGTACATTGTGCGCGGCTATAAATAAAATATCATAAAAAAATAATGATTTTGTTGCAAAAAAATAATAAATAATATCACTACGAAATAATGATTTCATAGTGCTATCATATTATTTTTTTTATTATTTAGTCATCGCTGCCTTGCAATGGGCGTATTCGTAATGCCGATGCACTTCAATGTCAGATTGCCTACCAGTTATTGAACGCTATTTTTTTTCTCAACGGATGTCACTTTGTTGTTATTTAATGATGCCAAGAATAACAAGCATGTGGGTATATATGATTTGTTATCATTGAGCAAACAGGGTTTCGTATATTCTATTTATTTAATATAATATTATATATTATATAACTCGCGGTTTATCTTGGATGGATGATTATGAGAGAATATTGCTAGGGCAGTGGTCGACAAACTGATTTTACAAAAAAGGAAAAAAATGAGTGTAATGAATAAATATTATAAGCATTGACTTTTGTTGTCCGCAATTGTGAAAAAAAACGTGTTTTTTCTCGTTCGCATCCGGTACGATGTGTCGAGTGCGAGTGAAATGTATACAATTGCGGATTTAGCACTTCAAAATATTTTACTACATCCTATAATGTGCATTCTACGCGCACGCTGTTCAACTCAACTTGCAATGTTTTGAATACATAATTAATTTCACATAGAAAGACAAAATTAGACTTTTTAATTTTTATCACTTCGTTTTCCTTCTTTTTTATTAGCTTCTCGAAGATCGCTACTAAAGATCACCATGTTACAAATATTAATAGTAACCACCTTAAGAACATGCCGTAGCTGGCGATATTCATCTGTCAATTTAATTTAGGGAATACTGCTAATTTTTTTTTTAAATATTTTAACTTTGAAGCCCTCTGAATTAATGAGGCCCCAAGGAAATCTGCCACTGATACTAGTGACACGTGCCGCGAGAATTTCGCGGTCGTTCTATCGGCGGCGTGTCCTCAGTCTACGGTGGGACATCGTCGAGTGTGCGTGTCATTTACACGTCGTATTGATTGGTAGAAAAATCCAAAATATCGACCAAATTAATCATTTTCTTTTTATAAAAAAGTCGAGATATTCATGAATATCTTGACTTGAAATGCTTGGGGTATTTTTCATTATAAATAGACCCCTTCGGACGACGCGGTTGGTTTCGAGCCGCCGTGAGGGATCGGTTAAAGTGAACGATGGCCTTAAATATCATTGGAAGGTTTAAGTAAATCAGATTTGTATGTTGTTGTTTTTAATTTTTAGGCACGATTCCTAGTTCTCATCAATAAAACGATTTCTCAATTTACTTTTGATAAGGAATCTGTACAGCCGAATAGAGAAAAAACAGAAAATGCTTTATTTTTTAACTGATTATGCTCTTTCAATTTTCCATATTAATATAAAGGTGTTTTGAATTTGAAGCTTCTCAATTCTTTATTTTTTTTAAATCAAGCATTTTAACAGTGGCAATGTCAATATTAATGTTAAATTATTTATAATTCTGCTATGGGAGCATTGAGATGCTTTTTTTTAACAAAGGCTAACGTCTGAAATAATGAAACCTCTGTAGAAAAGCTTCAGTCACATTTAAAATGTTTAAAATAACAAATTTCAATAATTGAATTATCTTGGCGATGTTGGAGAAAAAAAATGTTTTTTTTCGAAAGAAATGATTTCTAATTTCGAAACAATCGTGTTTTCGTTCTCCTGTAGATTAGAATTAATCTGATTTAGATGATAATTAAGGTCGACCATGAAATAAAAATTTGTATCCACTGATTTTCTGTTAGTTCTGAATAGAGAACATCCAACGTACCTTGTTCTGCAGGAGTAGATTATCGTATTCTTAATTTTTTTTTTAAATTGCGATGATTAAGAGCTTTACATACAACGGTGTTGATAATCTTAGTCACTAATTCCATAAGATTGCATTTTTTTTCATGAAAAATTTGCACACAGTGCTACTTGATGAATAATGCAATGGTAAACAACTCTCTTGTGATTATTTTTTCATTTAAAATAGAATTATACCGCCATTGACACAATTTTATCTATTGGGATATAATGTTTTTCTATGCATTCAATGACAGCATCTGCAAGATCCTTTTCATGTTTTTGTCGTTTGAGTGGTAATAACACTAAAAGTTCTTTAGGACCCGTAAATTAAATTAATCGTACAAAAAGTGAAACTTGTGCTTTGTCATTTATGTCACAAGACTCATCAACTGCCATTGATAAAGCTGAAACTAATTTAAGATTTCAATAGGTTAGTTATATTAGATGACATTTTGTATGTTATATCTTTCTTTGTTTTAGCAGACAATGGCAATTTCTCTCCTAGCAGTCTCTTGACTAATAATAAAGATTGCAATATTAATATTTATCGGAAGATTATACCCAGTTATTAATTACGGAACTTATATCTTCTTGATTTTTCTTATTAAAAGGTGTATTCAATTAAAATAACATTTATTTTAAATGCCGTATTCGTGGAAGAGCCGGGTTCAAGTAGCCAAAGAGCCTCATGTGGCTCGCGCGCCGCAGTTTGCCGGCCTGGGTGTTGGGGGAACACGAGGCGTGGTTTTGAAGACCTTGCGTTTAATCAAAGTTGACAAGAAATCTTATCTGAGAAAGTGATAAATATAAATAAATATAAATAGTGTCAAACTCAAAGGCTGACATGGGCCAAATAAACAAGGTTTAAGTTTATGTGAGCCGCAAAAAAAAAGAAAAACTTAAAAATAGATTTTCATAGAAATGTACAATAGATCTATCTCGATCTATGTTTTTTTTCTGACACCTGACCCAAGGTGAATGAGTGTTAATAAATGAAATCTGACAAAAGACTTATTTCCATGTTTATTGAATAAATCGGAGAGAACAATGAAAATTTGTTTCTAAGGCTTATTTTTTTTCTGCGTATTCTTTATGCAATGCAGTTTCGTCTGAATTTGATTTGTCGGTATGACAGTTGTACTCTCGCATACATGTAGCGAATTTATCGCGGTCGTTGCATTATTTTTTATGTTTTTAGTAAAGTATGCAATTTCGTATAAATTGCTTTTCTGACACAAATCCCTCCATGTGGTAGAAAAAAAAATATATTTTAAAAACGAGAACAGAAGGTTTGTTTAACCAAACTGATTGTCGAAGGAAACTACAGTAATACCCTCAATAGCGCGTGTTCCGATTACCCGAATTTCAAAATAAATCGCGGCAGTCCCTTTAATAACGCGAGCGCATTCTATTCATGTATAGCTCGACCGTAAACTCTATGCCGTTCAGCTGGGGGCGCCTGTGTGTTGATCTCGCTCGCACATATCTATGTCCTCATGTGTGTTCGGGACATTTCTCACCATTCACGCCTGATGTAGACAATGAGCCGCGAATATCTATGTGTATGTCGGCGATGACATGCATGGCAACCGAATATTTTATTCATAATTTTTTTTATATTGTTCTTAGTAATGGCAGATTTGTATTTTTTTACGAAAAACCCGTAACCCTAAATTATGTATGTGCTTCATTATCAATTTATGGTGGCTTTTAAGTGTTGATCGAATTTTTAAAGGATTGTGGCTGTGTCGTATTACATGGAGATCATGTAGTTTGATTGATTGGCAACAAAAAACAACAGTTAAAATAAACACCAATAAATCCAATGATATTGATATAAACGTGATGTACGACAATGTTGTCTCTTATCACCCATGCTCTTTAAAGTTAACTTAGAATATATTTTTAATGAAGCATTGCAAGATATAGTCAATCCTCCTGTAGTGCTCCCTGCTATAGAGCAGCGTGTGGCGCAGTCCCTCATATAATGCTTCTATCTAGATCGCCGTTTTCTACAAAACGCTAAATTTTCAAGATCAAATTATATATTTCGTAAATATGTAATTTATTGCCTGCATCATTAGGCTGGTTTTTATAGCGTGGTCTCTAATTCGGCGATATAGCAGGGTTAAAACGTACAAAAGAGTTTTAATCAATAACTTGCGGTATGCCGACGATACTGTGCTAATGGAAGACAGCAAAAAAAGTCAGAAACAAAAATTATGGTTTAAAATTAGACGTTAATCCACCCGTCACGGCGGCTCGAAAACAAACGCGTCGTCCGAAGGGGGTATCTCAGGTACCCCAATCATTTCAATATCTAGACATAAAGACTAAAAAAATATGGATTATTCTAAGAATAAAAATAGTTATTTATGATAAGCATCATAATTTGGTCGATATTCTTATTTTTTTTAAGTATGATGCGTAAATGACAACGCTTTCGGCTACGTCTCGCCGCAGACTGCGCTCTCGCAGCACGTGCCAATCGCACGTTTCACCAGCAATCGACACATCATACCAGATGCGAGCGAGAAAAAAAATTACGCGCAATGCAACAGCGGCGAATATTGTTTTTATTTTTTTTCGCAATTGCAGACAATAAACGTCAATGATTATTTATAATATTTATTATTTACAACCGGAAATAAAATGAGTTTGTTGAGATACTAAGAGGGGTAGACCCTTACAGAAAAAGCGTACAGATTCATGCGACATCCTGAAATATATCAAATTCGGCAGGTAATTCTTCAGGGTAAGATTCATAGAAGACCGATGACGTCCTAGTTGAGAGCATACGGCAGTGGTTTGCGTGAGATATCAGCTCTTTGTACAGAATAAAAAGCCACCATGTACACCAACGTTCGTTAGCAGACATGCCACGAATTTTAATCTTCTTTCCCTCGATTTACACGTTATTTTCTGTAAGCTATCAACCGCGTAATATGAGTTGTTCGTGTACGTATTTTCAATATATAAATATCGACTGTTCAACCATGCTCGATTACATTTTGACATTTTGCGTTGTTTCACTTCAGGTATGTTATTATTATTACAAAGCTCGGTAATATTTACCATTCTAATGGGTTAGGTAATTATTTAAGGTCATCGAGCATTACAATAAAATTAACTTGATGGCACTCAGGGTCGCCGCGGCCGGCTCAACGACCGACGCTCTATTGAGGTTGTGTTCTTTTTCCAGCGATAATGGAGCAATCGACGGCTTGCATTGATTAATCGACAATTTTTTTCGGATCAAGTGGCCGCCACGAGTGTATGATATCGTCTGTTCTGGCTTATCTGAATATACATAGTTACATTTTTCCATTCGGTATCTGAGATTTTGTTATCTGTAGCCGGTGCATCGGTCGGCATGGTCGCGTGCCTGATCGACTCTGGATTTTTGAGCGTTTCCGTCGTCGTCGATCCTCGATTCCGTCAACAAAATGTTGCCGGAGGCCATGGCCCAAGAGTTGACGGACGTCGTCCGCTATTGGGTGTCGGGGGAGTCGAAAGGATTTAAAAAATCGAGGAGACAGTCGGCGCCGTCGGGCGCGAAGACGCGCGCCGCGACGCCAAGGCGCAAATTTTCGGCGCCGTGTGAAAATTTCGAAAATGAACTGTCGAAACCGGAAGTGCCGCCGAGTGTCAAGAAGTGCATTAGGAAAATATCCGATATTACGCCCTATATGGGCCTGTCCAAGAGGAATATTCATGATAAAGTTTTCCGGAAATATTCGACGCCCGTCACCAGAGAGGACCTCGACTGCTCGTCCTCGCAGCGTCTCTTTAAATACACCTTGGATCCCAAAAGTGAGATGATCAGGAAATTGTCGTTGGTATATATATATATATTTATTATAAAGCTTTTTAATTTTTGAATAAGCTTGATGTTTTTTGAAAAAAATCGATTATTTTAAGAATAAAAATAGTTTTTCAGGATATGCTTCAGAATTTGGTCGATATTTTGAATTTTTCTACTAATAAATATGACGCGTAAAAGACACGCACACCCGGATTGTCTCGCCGCAGATTGACTGAGTGTCGTTAGTAACTTTCACTCGCACTTGACACGTCCTACTGGATGCGAGCGAATAAAAACATCGCGCCCGCGGCTACAGTAGTATTATAAACCGGCATAGGCTGTCCGTATCATTTCTGGGCTCTCGATATACTCGCGTTCTTACGGAAAGTATGCCATAAAACACATTTTACGCGGGAAACGGTTCCCGCCAAAATTCGGTGATATAATCGTCACGTAAATCACAGGACCGGGTATAAATATTTCCCAGTATGGACGCATTTACGTATGTCGTCATGGAAGTCACATCTCCGTGATTTCTCTCGTACCAGAGATACGTCTCTGGGATCCTTATC
>JAGXCT010035217.1:26183-40296 GCA_022495035.1 Philopotamus ludificatus
AATCTACGAAACTACGATTATGCCCAACCGCCATCGCCACCACGTCTAATACCGGTACGCGACAACACTCAACTTAATGACGACGTTAATTCTGGGTTAAATGATTATTAGACTGAAAAAAAGCGTTGCATCGTCAGGCAAAGGGTTAAGACGACGACCCGGAAGCACTGAACCTCTGGCATGCGTTCCACGAGTGGACCATGCCCTTTCTAGTTAATGAGGCATCGATGGCGACGAAATAACACGTCCCTGCTCGTGACACTCGATCCGATTCGGTAATTATTCGTAATTTAAACGTGTTGTTTTGTAGTGTCCGCGATTGCGTCGTTGATTGCCGTGGTTTTTTATTTTTATTTTTTATTGTGTATTGTTTTGCGCACGTGTCGCAAATTTAATCGGTCCGCGGGGCTTTCGAGTTGGAGAAGCGCTGTCCCATTCGCCGACGGTTTGGGAAAGCTCCGCGCTCCGGGCACGGCGGGAAGACGTTGGGAAGCTGTTGGGAGCTAAATCGGTCCGTGGCGATGTTCCATGCGGCCAGTCGTGGCCCGGAGGGCTCAGCGCGGCCAGCGTGGAGCGCGGTCCGTACCTCCACTACTTCTCAGACCACCCGACCCTAGGACACCTGCGCATCGACACCGGTGTCTACTCCAAGGACCTGATCAAAGAGTTCGAGGCGGTCAGCAGGGCGTGGAAGGCATGGCTCGCCGACATACTGAGCAGAGGTACAGAGCTCTAGCACCCAACCCCACGCGGTCGGGGATCCCCCTGCTCCCTCGGCTCGACACCGTCTGTCGCCACGTAATCGCGAGTGATTCGCGAAGAAAAAAATGATGAGAAAAAAAAAAATACATATTTCGAGACGCTCTTGAAATAGTTTGCCGGAAAACAGACACTGGGTTACAGGAAGCGCGTGGCCACCCAGCGATCGTGCATGACTGAAACGGAGACTGAAGCGATTACGTCTTCAGACCGCGATTCGCATAGCGGTCTGAAGTCATCTTGCGTCGTTCTATTTATTGTTTATCGAGCGGAATAAATCAACTGGCGATAAAACCGTCTAATTGAATGTATCTATGTGTCGATCGGATGCCATCTGCCGATTATTTTGCTGCCCTAGTCATCGAATGGTTTGAATATTGGATGCCATTATGTGCCTGCAGTAGCGGATTTCTCCTTGGGCCATTTCGCCTGGGGCCTCATTAATTTAGGGGGCCTCAAAGTTCAGCTTTCAAAACGATTTTTTTTCATTATTTAATTTTTTTATAACAAAAATAATTAATAATCATATTTCAAACCATATGCACTGATGGTTCAGCAGACATGGATTCAAGCGCTTAACACATTCCCGGACAGTCTTGCATATGCACACTTTTGATTACGCGTGGGACACGAGTGCATTTGGCAGATTTTCGTTTTGTGCAGAGTTTTTAAGCAAGTTAGAACTTGTCTAAACCCAATACACATTTTTACTTACTGCGTCTCATTCGCCAGGGCTTTTATGAATTGTGTCAATTATTAGAGACCCAGGGCGGTAAAGAATCGAGGCCCTCGACATACTGCAGAGGGCCCTTGATTTTTTTCTAAAAACAATAAATATTTGTAACATCTAGTTGCTAATATCGATCATCGAGAAGCTAATAAAAATGATGTCAAATTAATTATGTATCTAAAACATTGCAAATTGAGTCGAAAAACGTGTGCGTAGAATGCACATAATATGGGGGCCTCATAATTGAACTGCGCCTGGGGTCTCTGAAGTGCTAAATCTGCCACTGTGCCTGATAAAGATGGACCGAGTCGTAGAGTTAAGGTACAGAGTAAGGGATATTTTGGGAGCGAACAGATTGGAATCAAGTCTCGGTATGATATAAAGATATTTTTTCTTCAACGTTCATCAATGATCTTCAATGTTGATATCCGATTTGCTTTTTCATTATGGATAAAAATTTACCGTATTTCTTTATTCCGCGGACTATAAATTCAATTGTAACATTGTTGACGTATCTTGAGATTGATAGCCATATTGTATGCTTACCTTATCGTAGGCTTACAGAAGCTTTCACGTTATTTATTACGCATAAAACGTCTTTACGATGCTGCAGCCTTCAAATTTGTTGGATGTGGACTTCTGTTGGACTACGACTTCTTCGTATTCTCGAAGATGATAAAAAAATCATTAAAGGATGCCGTTTTGTCAACATTAAAGAGATAAATAATCCGAAGAAGCTTAACGCCACACCGAAAATTAGCTTCGAAGTAAAAGCGCGTTTTACATATAATATGTACGCAATGGAGACTTGAAATGAAAATTCCTTCAAAGTATTTATTATATAAGGTGAATTAGATCAATATCTTCCTAAATAATACGAAATAGACGTCTGAAAATATCTATTATCTGGTATCATCGAATATCTAACCGAGTTCTGTCTGCCCTTGGTTACATTCAACTGTTAAATAAATCTTTTAAGATGGCTCATTCTTATCGCCGTAGAAAGTATTAGTAATTATTCTTTCTTCGACAGAGTATGCCCGAAGACAGACAACTCGAATGCTCAATATATTTTAGAGATCATTGGCTCATATCTTTATTTAGCAGATAGTACAGTTAACTTTGTACTGTATAATTTATTCTTAAGATTATCATTGAGTAAACGTTTATCTCTCACAGCACACTTACTTTAAATTAATTATAATATATAGAGTGGAATTATTAGATTGGTCATCCCGGTGTGTCAACTATCAATTCATAGCACATGCTAGGTATACGTAGCTACGTGTAAAAGTTATTCGGATAGGAATGTGTTCATTCGATTCATGGGAATATCTAGATGGGAGTTTTAGCTACGTTTTTACATTTGCAAATTTATTCGCGTACGATCCTACGTAATTATGTAAATTTCTCTAGCAGTTATTCATTTTAAGGTGACATTCCGATTTGAATGTTGAAGAGTTTGATTTATTTGTTGGTTTAACGATGATTTTTTTGTTGTTTTCAGAGCAAGATGAGTCTCAAATATTTGTCAAGTTCTTCAAGTTCCACAAGTGTTACGACTTGATGCCCACATCAGCAAAGCTGGTCGTATTTGATACCAGACTACTAGTGAAGAAGGCTTTCTTTGCTCTGGTCTATAACGGTAAATACAATTTGATTAATATGCGTATGTGCGTTTTTATTTGCGTAATAATATCCGCAGTTGTTATATTATTTTACGTACACGCCATGACTGAATGCAGCGATGTTATATTAATGAGTTTCAAATTTTCTGCATTCTACATTCGCTTGTAGATAGATGGATGTATATAATGCCACAGAATAATTTGTTATATCCCGTTATGCGATGGATTCATTCTGTTAATTTCAGGAGTACGTGCGGCACCGTTATGGGATTCCAAATGTCAAGCGTTTGTTGGTATGCTTACTATTACCGACTTTATAAAGATACTAAATAAGTATTATAGAAGCGCGAATGCTAAAATGGAAGAACTTGAAGAACATAAACTCGAGACTTGGAGATGTAAGTAGAGATTTGTTTATTTATTGAGTTATATATGCGAATTAATGTTGCGATTCGTTTGGACGTTTAGCTGAGTTGAAGGGATCCATCATACCTTTGGTGTCCATCACGCCGGATGCAAGTTTATACGAAGCTATACGAATGTTGATCACAAACCGCATACACAGATTACCCGTCATTGATCACGTCAACGGCAACGTTTTGTATATTTTAACGCACAAGCGCATCTTGAGATTCCTGTTTCTTTACGTATGTTAATCGTATATATGCGAGTATTATCATTAGATTTTTGCAATAATATTCGGCGGTCGTTTTCAGATTAATGATTTACCGAAACCCGCTTATATGAAGATGACGTTGAGGGAATTGAACATCGGCACTTATGAGAATATCGAGACTGCAAACGAAGATACGTCCATAATCGAGGCGTTGAGAAAATTCGTTAACCGCCGTGTATCCGCGTTACCGTTGATCGACGCCGATGGAAAATTGAAAGACATTTACGCTAAATTCGATGTCATTGTAAGTATTTGTTTTGTGTTATGAATATTTAATATAAAGAGCATACATAGTGATGATAAACGCATCCCCATGAAATATAGGCATTATAAATGATAAGTTTGTTTTCTTGAACTGTGTTATTTTAAAACCGTTATCTTGATGCATATGGTTTGTTCATGTCAACGTTATTATGTGCATCGCAAATTAATTAACATAGAGATTACATAGAGTTTGTTCATAAATAATGCATACATTTTACGCGATTTGATATTCACGTGCTCATGTGAATGAACACAAATTAGAATAAACGGCTATTTATACGCCAGTATGTATCCATGAAAGTTGGAACTGTTGTCAATAGATGGCAGCACAATCGTAATATAAACAAAGCTGTAATTACGGTTACAAATGTTAACCATTTATCTGCAGTTATTCAGTTAGTTAGTAAAGGTAATTATAGGCCAGTGGCTGTTCTATCCGGACCTGGCAAACTGTTCGTAATTTTACATAAGAGCATATTTCATCACGTAGATGGTAGACTCATCGAACAGTTCGAATTTTGACCTGGACCCTCAACAGTTACTTATCTGCTTGGCTTTTCAAACTATGCGTTACTGTAAGTCGCTGGATAAGGGAGTCCAGCTCGACGTCATCTACAACGACCTTGAAAAGGCATTTGATAAAGTCAAACACACGAGACTCATTTCTAAATTAGATAGTTTTGGATTCTCCGACAATCTCTACGATTTTTCTCCACCTATTTAAAGGAGAGGAAAGTGACTTCCTAAAATCACATGTCAATGATACAACTTCGGGAATTCTGGAATGCAATAGGTGATGCCCTTTCACTGCAGTTGGACATTAATTCTTTGCTCGAATGGGCATCAACTAATTGTATCCCGCTTAGTGTTGGAAAATGACAGGAAATGATGTTTTTGAGATATAAAGAATTTCTAACCTTGGGAACGTAATTTAACGTAACGCCAATTAAAGATCTGGGAATTCTGTTCGACCCTAAATATAGGTTCAATTCACATGTATATGAAGTATGTAATAGAGCTTAAAGAATTTTGGGCTTTAGCACTATGCACCTTAGCTATAAGGTTGCTATACGATACGTTGGTTCGGAGTTTACTTTAATCAGGATCTATTATCTGGTCCATATATGACGCTTTGAATATCCTCAGACTAGAGAAAATCTAGAAGAAATTCTTGAGATATCACTACATGAGGGAGTTTAGATTTTACCGGAGCTTATACCTCAACGCAACGATTCTGGGTTGCCTGGCGTATGTAACTCTCGAGGAAAGAAAGTCAATATACTTAGCCGAACAATTCTTCAAGCTGTTGCCCTTATGGGCGCCACCTCACTACCAACGAGCTCGTTCACGTGTGCTTTTTCTTCCGCCATACGTGAGGACAGCTGCTCTCGGAAACTCTCCGCTATCAGTACTAAATCACTTGGCTCAGACTTTCAAAAAAAAATTTTGGGGCATACTTTCAGTATATTTAATACAAATATTTTAATTTATAGAATCTGGCTGCCGAGAAGACATATAATGATTTAGACGTAACATTGAAACAAGCTATTTCCCATCGCAACGAATGGTTCGAGGGCGTTCAAAAATGTACATTAGATGAAACACTATACGATATTATGGAAAAAATTGTCAGGGCCGAGGTAAAATATATTACGATTGAATTAAATAATTATTGTTATCGGTATTTATTTTTTTTTAATATTTTTCAGGTGCATAGGCTGGTGATCGTCGACGAAAATCAATGCGTAACCGGCATAATATCATTATCGGATTTGTTGCAATACATAGTTCTACGTCCTCAGGGTGAAGGTGGGCTGGTACTGAGAACCGTCCCCGAAGAGAATCAAGTCGATGAGGTTCACAATGCGTCCACGACCGCGGAAGATTCCAAACCGATCGATACGGACGCCGCCGACGTGGTCCAGGCAGTCGACGCCGATAAGCAGAAGTCGATCGACGACGAGGACGCCGCCCCAACCGAAACCGAATGTGATATTTTGACACCAAATTTCGAAAAGGACATCGCCTCGAGCATTCTTAAAATGCACGATGATTCAGTCATCGACGGCCTCGCCGCCGGATTCTCGTCTGTGGAGCTCGCCATCGACGTTACCGATCTTCAAGAGTCCGAGTTTGAAGACGCACGCTCCATCGACGAAAATATTCCAATTTAGAAACTCATACAACGAAAAAGCTGATACGTATATATATATATCTTACATTTCATTTTTTCTTTATAATAAATAAATAAATATAATCCACATTTATACAGATAACAATAGATTGTAATTTTGTTTAACGAGTTGATTGTTGTTTATCAAGTTTATCGCTGTTTATACGATTTTTTTTAGTAAGTGATAAATAAATCCAAAGGATATAAACCTTATATGATTAAGATTTATTAAAATATTTTGTTACGGTATTGTTTCTAAGCCTACGCATATGTGCAACTATGTACATACAGTTGAACTAGATTATAATGAATAATGAAAATGTATACACATACAAATAAAATTCAGGACAGCCATTTTATTGATAATCTCAATGTAAATTAATTTAATTATAATCAAATAATTACGGTATGCAATGTTAATGATATTCACCTTCATTATCTCGTCCCAGTTACTTGAGGTCGAATTTCTTCACCAGTTAGCTCTAAAGCATCTTAATACTCGTTTTGACATGCTGGATCACCAGATTTTTTCAGATTTCCCACCTTACACAAACAAGGATCTTCTTTATTGTTAGGGCTGGTTGAGGGGTTGGAAATAGTATTTTCCCGGATGAAAGTAATTGTTTTTGTCGTACAGGATTATTGTTAATCGTCATAAAAATAAGTCAATTTCAAAACGGGATAACAGGGATGCACAGATGGTATGGTGCTGGTTCTAATTCCCTGTTTACGGGCTTCACTTAAATGGTGTGGATTATTCTGGACTGTAGGCCATGGACAGCCGATCTTGGTCGATAACACTTTGATGGTTTGACGAGGATCTGACTCCACCATTGATTTCAGCACATCATCATCTAGTTCTTGAGGACCTTATTACCATTTTTTTAATTTTTAAACCACCGATGACACTTGTTAGGTTTTAAATCATCACTAAAAGTATTTTTGATAGCTGCTTGTGTTGCTTCGTTGGCCTTCTTTTTTGATCGAACAAAAACAGCATACGATGGCACAAGGACGTCTCAGTAACTGGTGTAGAGGCGCGATTATCCCAGGCTAGGTTGCCCCGGCTCCCTAGCCAATCAAAGGCCAACGCCGTGATAGTTCCTTGAGCCGTCTTCCACCACATTTCCGCTTCCTACAAACTAGCTCTGGGGCTAGCTTCTAGGGCCTAGCTTCCGGAGGGGCCTGCCCCTCCGGAAGGCTAGGGGGTCAACCTGCACCTGGATTACGTAGCCAACTAATGCTGTTCTTGGCGTGCCCCGAAACGGTGGGGCAAACTCCAACAACGACGAGCACGCGAAGAATGGCAAACTAAAAGCCATACGAAATCATCATCATCAGGATGTCTCATCAATTGTTGGCCTCGACATCCCTCTACCCAGAGGTACAATTTTTTTTACGTAGAAAATTTTTGATTACTTTTCGGTCCCTCTAATATATTCATTCATCATAGGCACATCAGCCCTATTGTAGAGTCTTGGCCTCATCCAACGCCCTACTCCATTTTATCTGGTCTAACGCCACGTCTGTCTATCTCCCAGTAAGCTTCAATGATGCACAGGCCGGTCTGCCCACTCTGATGACAGCTGTGATCGGAATATCTTCCTCCAAATCTTCCTCTCCGGGATATCCAGTTGTGGCTCATCTTGCTTCGTCAGAACCCAACATTCAGATCCGTATGTTAGGACAGGCCTGAGAGGGTCATGTAGAGCTTGACTTTAGTCTTCTTGAGACGGAGCTTCTAGACTCCTCGAAAATGCCCAATCCATGTATTCCGTCTTGACGTAACTTGATCTAAGATTAATGGATTTCTAGCGACTATTTCTTAATACAGCTATTCATCAATCGAAATATCAATGATATTGCATATTATATACGTTTTTCCGGCTATAAATATTTTAAATTATTTTTTCGTACAATACGTTAATTGGTATTTAAGATCTGAACGTAATAAATAATCATATGATCAATTAATCACCATCGATTTCATATTAAAAATAATATTCCGATTCGAATATTACGATTAGCTCGAATATTACTCGTCGCCATGTATTTCTATACAAAAAAAAGCGTTAGGTTGTAAAATGAAATATTTTTATTTAAAAATTATTTATATGTGAATTTAATATATGTTGTTATTATAATACTTTATGTTATATTATTTTTCGGCGTTGCGGGTGTACGCTAGCCCACGTAATAGCCGAAATCGGCTAGATTTGCGTAATACGCGTGTATGTAGCGTATATATGTAGACATTATAACCGAGTTCCACTGTATTTACGTAACGATGAGTTAAATTGTTTTCGTCGATCCTACACTTCCCGAAAGGCTTGCAGTGAGTCTAAATGGCTGTCATAGTTTTAGTGAAATACTATAAATAAAGTGCGGTATCAAAGAAACATTGTAAAAAAAAAATCAGATTTAATTTACGGCTTAGCTTCATAGTTGTTTCACAATGCATTTTTATTATAAAACTTATCCATATTATGAAAATTAAAATATATTTTCCGTGAAATATTATAAATAAATACGATTAGTGATTAAAGATTAACGCTTGCCTTGTGCTAAATGCTACCGCACACATTGTATAAATATATAAATTATTTAATGTTATGATTTTTTTTTTGTAGGGAACAGTGTTGAACGTACATGTAGATTGAAATAATATTTCTTTTTTTTCTATTATTTCGCATACGATATAATTCAGATAAACAAACCGAAGCATAATATTACATGTTATCATTTATTATATACTTAAAATAGTTTAATGTTAAATAATCTTTATTAAAAAAAAAAAAAAAGGATTTTACACACGAATGTTATGAGGAAAATGATAAATTCCCGGTCCGCGCGTGTTGTTACCGTCGCGCGGATTCGGACGTTATTGTGACCAAAATTGCGTATGTGATATATCCGAATGGAGCGCTAGAGCAATATTACAATACGATGATATATTTACACAAGGATTGTAATGTTTACGCTCTTTTCTCAGTATAGTATAGTTTTATATTGCCGTTTGAGGATGGAGAATATTCCCACCATCAGCCATGTTTGTAATGGTATAAAGCAAATGCTATTTCATTTAGTTATTGTAATACTTTTCATTTTGTATTAGATTAAATGGTATTTGAATGCATTGTAAAAAAAATTAAAAACAAACTGTATTACTCTATGAGCTTTTTGCGATTCTATCCTATCACACGAGGATACATTACCATTTCTGTAAAACACTGTTTTTGAATAAAATTTTTGAAAATACTTACGTATTATTCATTTAATACTCTTCACCCTTTAACCCTTTATAGGGCAAAGGCTGAAATTGGTTAATATATTAACCAGTGGCTTTAAGGTCTATATTTCCATGAGCGCCCATAGAAATGTCAACCTTAGTACCGTAATATGTTGTCGAAAAAGTTCTTTGGTTAATTTATTGTTATTGACAATAAGTATTAAAAAATCCAAAATAACTAATTTGCCCTATAAAGGGTTAACTGCTAATGGCACACTGGCGTGTCACCTGCTTACTCAATTTTTGCACAACGAACACAACGTGTTCATTCAATTCATGGGAATATCTAAAACTAGGGCCTTTCAAAGATAATGCGAGGCCCGGGATAACCAATATTTTAGAAGCCCTTCAAAAAAGAAGAAATTTAAGAAAAAGTGGAAAGCATTGGAAATACCGTATTTTTTCTACTCGTTCTAATTTCTGTCTAGTGTTTAGTTTAAAATTTCATTTAAATTTGCCTTCCTCTAAATTTTGGTCCAACAGTTGTAAACAGAGTTGCCAATTTGAAGCTCGGGGCAGCCTCCTTCCTGACGTCCCTCTGATAGGCCCTGTCTTGGCGTCACATTTCGTCAATGAATTGTGTCTAAACAAGTCCACGGGCAAGAATTTTGATCTTGTAGACATCGAGGAATTAGTGGAGAAGCATGGAAGTAATTTACCACAGAAAACTATTGAAGCAAATACAAGGCAACGAAGAATGGAGGCTAATTTGTATGACGAGCAGGGGCACGACGTCCATATGACCAGATTGTGAGGCGCACACAGGCGCCGGAAGATTAGATGAGCCGAAGGGCGCCAAGACGGGAAAATTGAAAAATATTAAATATGAATTCATTAAACTTTCTAAAATCGAAAAGAATTTGATTAAAATTTCCTAATTCTTTTTCATAAAATGTTTTTGTTGTTGTAGGGAGGGAGGTAGAGGGGCCCTAATTAAAGTTCTGCACACAGGCCGAACAGTGTAGCCGCTCCACTGATGATGAGGAAGGATCATGTAAAGCAATGCTCCGAAACCGGTGTGCAATTACAATTTTTCTTTGTGTATTAATTTAATACCTTTTTAGCTATTGGTGTGCCGTGGAATTCTAGGAAGAGTTTTGGTGTACCGTAGATGAGAAAAGGTTGTAGAGCACTGATGTAAAGGATACTTACTGCTGTTTTTAAGAAAAGGTTTGTGTCGTATTGGTTCACTTGACATAACTTGAATGATTATCTAAACCTCCGTATTCACCGTACGTAAGCAACCTGAGATTTCTTTCAACTATTCTTGAAGATGAAAAAGATGATGTTTTGCCAACATTTAGGAGATAAATACAGAATTACCGAAGATACTAAACGCTCTACCGTCAATTTCATTCCAGAACTGCTTTGAAGATTAGATGAGAAAAACTAAAATATCCAACATTTTCTGCGTATATGTGATACGGAAAAATAATCCAATATATTAACACATTACGGGAAGGATATTAATAACTATTACGGGAAGGATGTTTTTACCATTTGGTGGTCTGGTGTTTTTCGTCTGGAAAGGTATACTCCGGTTTATTTTATTTTAATATTTTACGTTAGCTGAATATTGAAGTTCGATTGATGTTTTTCATAAAAAAATAAGTATTTAGCTGAAGGACAAAGTAAACATCGAGATTTATTTTCAGGGTGTTTTTAATGTTCTAGGATGAAACCCAATGACTATTATGCTCGTAAATATGTCATCATATCTTTTGATATTTCAAATCAAAACATGTCAGTGTCAAATTAGCATGTCAGTGTCAAGTCAAGTCAAGTCAAAACAAACAGTGTCAAATCGCGACACTGGTTAATTCTTTAATTAGTTTGATATTGAAAAAATATTCAAATATCTTCAATACTATGAAAATTATGTCATTCTTTGCAAACTATTATGTATTATATTTTTGAATTTTTATATTTTGCCTGGGGTAAGTCGTAGCGCATAAGCGTGTAGTTACAACTCCCTCCACGTAATGTGTTAATACTTTAGTAAGAACTAGGACCAAATATAATAGATGAAATACAAAATCGTTAAGCCCTGAGAATGATATTAGTTAGATCCTATTCATTATTTCTCAGAAAAGGCAATCAAGCTCTTAGTATTATTTGAAATGTGAGTCTTATATCAAGTATTTGAAATGTGAGTCTATTGACAAATATTGAGGTGACATCGAGGTTCGTAATCTTACAAAAAATGTTGAGAGATGAAAATTTTGATATAATATTCTGCAATGTATCTACTTTAACATCTCATCATTCACGGGAAGATTTAACCTTTAAGTCCAGGTGTAAAGAATTGAACAGCAGCGCCCGATGGGAGGACCTAAAGTGGCCTTGGACTTGTATATACCAGGAATATTTTCTTAAAGACATAATGTTTATATTAAACAAGTTATTCAATAAAAATCATAAGAAATAAAAAAATACCCCGCAAATAGTATTTTAAATACATTTTTTTTGTTGTGTTATACAGATGAATGACTGAAGGGTTAGAAAAAGTCAGAACTTGTTCATTTTTAATCTATTGTATTTTTTTTTTCACAGGTTATATATAGAATATCTCTTAGAGATTAATATAAAGACCCATATAAAGATTCTAAAGATGCAAGGGGAAACTAATGTTCCCTCCTCAGTGTTAAACCATGACACTGGTTAATTTTTTATATTATTTCAGTTGGATTAAATATTATAATTATTTATTCAACTCAGGATAGATGGCAATAATTAATTAATTAAATAAGTATTTTTTTAAAAACATGAGACTTCTAGCGTTAATATAATGTGGAACCTAAACGTTCGGTTTGAACGAACTGGGTGAGTCGGCAATCTTCCGGGAAGAGGTCAAAAGCGCACGTTGTGCCTTGACGCAGAGGTGGTAGCTGTTCTTGAGGATCCTCTACCTCTACCTGTCATTGCGGGATTGCCAAAGCATCTCTTCAAAAGATTCTGAAACTGGATTTAAAAATGTTTTCTTATAAGATTCAAGCTTTACTCCATTCAAGTAACTAGAAACAACTAATCAGAGATAACAAAACTTTTTTAAGCAACTTGATAATGAGCGATGAGCTCCGTTTTAATTGAAACTGATACATCAACAAATAATACTGGAGATTTTGAGGTACTGAGAATAACAAGGAATTGCATCCACAAAAATGCACTGTTTGGTGCTACGTAATGAGTTATCGGCCCCTATTTCTTTAAAAATGAGAAAGATCAGCCAAAAAAAATCAACGGGAAATCATATAGGACATTGGTTAAAAGTTTTTTACGCCCTGTGATCGAAGATAACCATGCAACATACTATCAAGGAGACTGCAGTTTGTTGTCGTTAAGTTTTTCCATAGATTTTTCAGTGAGAGCTGCAGATAGATTATACACACATTTAATTTAATTTAAATTATACATTAATAAATAAGTAACATAATTTAAATAATAAAACATATAGGCGCAGCTTGGTTTCTTTTTATGTATAAAACACGTCATACGCCTCTAAACACGTATATTATCGTTGATACATGCAATTTATATATTACTGAAATGCAATAAAACATGTGCCTCATTTTATATAAGTATTATTAGCATTGCCGAGATTGATTGCGGGGTATAACTATTGTTTATGGTGTTATACGATTATGTCCCATCGGCTATTGTTTGTATTCGTTCGTAAGGACGCTACGTAGATGTCCGAACGGGCAAATCACCGAGGCTGAACTTTGACAGTAATCGGAGTGATGTCGGACGAACGAGCTTGTTAGCACAAATTGACAACGATACCCTGTCATTATCGCATCGTTAATTCAATAATAATTAATTTGCAATTAAACTTCATCATTCATCATTACACTTATTGCACGTCGTAATCTGTAAACATATGAAAATTCAACGCCATTTGATTTTGTATATATTGAATTAATAAATATTTTATGCCAGCTTTTATTATTGTATTAAGTATTATTAAATCAGTATACAACAATGTTGTATCGAATTAGTGGTGAGACTTGATTAATATCATCCGAAGGTTGATTTACAATTACGCTTCATGTGCACAATGTAGTATTTGGGTCATCGGTGAACTTTGATTATTGGTTTGCGGATCGTGTGAGCTTATTACGTCCATCATTAAAATCGTAAACATATGGAAAATGGACTTTAACGCACACGATCAATGAAAATAATGTATGTAATCATATAGTTAACGATTTATATCATTTATTTGAATCATGAATGATGAAATTTTGCACAACGAGTAATGATCGTATACGTTGCTTGATTAAAAAATTAGTGATATTTAATATTAATTATTAAAATTAATATCTATCGAGTTCTAAAGTTCGGAAAGTTCTATCGAGATCATGTTAGAGCAAAATCCTTTTTTGACAACATCGGAGAATGCAGAAAGGCTTGATTCAGCCTAACAAACCATTTCGGACCATATTCGGAAACTCGGATTGGTGTGGAAATATTCGTTTGTATATCTGCTTGCACGAAACAAAATCAAACCTTTCTTGGAGCGGACGATAACTGGGAATCAAAAGTGGATTACCTATGAAAACATCGTAAGGAGAAGAGCATATTGTGAATCCGG
>JAGXCT010035217.1:40556-56414 GCA_022495035.1 Philopotamus ludificatus
ATCCACCATACTCCCCGGACCTAGCACCCTCCGATTATCACTTGTTTCTGTCCTTGCAAAATTTTGTGCTGGGCAAAAAATTCAAAAACGAAGAAGATATCAGACAAGTATTGGTTCAATTTTTCTTCTCTAGGAATAGGTAATTTTTTAAAAATGGGATATACAAATTGCCATCACGCTGGGAAGAAATCATAATTTTTATTCAAGGTATAAAAAAAATATTATTATGTTTTATTCTAAAAACGGACAGAACTTTCCGCTAGACCCAAGAGATGCGTAGAAAAATCTGTTGTGAATAAAGTCACATGTTTCGCTCGTAAGATTATTTAATTATTTTATGTATTTATTCAATATATTGATTGTTAATATATGTATAATTACAATTGCATTAAAATTTTTATCAATTATGTAATATTATTATTTTATTCTCGTCGAGTGTTAGGTCAACGCTGTCGTTACTACGTGACATATCGGCATTTATTTATTTTTATGCTATGATATTAAAGAAAAATTATATACGTAGTATTTAATAAATTATTTATTTATTATTCATCATCATAGGCGTTACAGCCCTATTGTAGAGCCCTGGCCTCATCCAACACCCTTCTCCATATTATGCGGACTGCCGCTACGTCGCTCCATCTTACAGTAAGTTTCAATGATGCAGTGTCCCTCTGTACACAGTCGAACATCTAAGCCTTGGTATTCCTTTTCTCCGGGGATAGGAAGGCTTGTTAACCATAATCATTTTCAGCGGCTGAATGGCGGCTGAGCGTTTTACAAGATTTTAAAATGAAAATCATAGATTTTCCTAAAAATATTCAGTGATATTACAATATATGTATTCATTTTATTTTATTAAAGTTAATATTATAGTGTTATTGTAAGTCACACATTGTCAGTATGGTCAGATATGGTAAGATAATATAAAATAATAATAAATAATAATATATGAACATTTTGGAACAAATTCTAGATTAATAAATAAATAAATTTATTCTGCAGCATCATGCATGTAGATAATCTTCTGCATTCTGTTTACATACTCGGATAAATATTAACCATAACCCAGCCTAATCTATACTAACATAACCTTGACCTAACATAACCTAACTTAATGTATCTACCATAATTCATAGTTTCTCGTAAATTTTTAAACAAAAAATAATTCATTTGTGATTCGTGTCACGTGTTTCTATGGCTCCCAAACTTATATGTCTTATATTTAATTAAATATATGTATATTTAAAAAAATTTAAAAACAAGCACTGAATAATAATTAATATGTAGAATCTACATAGATATGAGAGAATCTATTTTTAACCCATTCGGTACGATGGCTCGAAAACAACCGCCTCGTACGAAGGGGGTCTCTCAGAGTCTCCAAGCATTTCAGGTAGAGGTATTGATGAATTCTTCATGAATATCTTGATATATTTTTAAGAAATGGATTATTCTAAGATTAAAAATAGTTATTCATGATATGCTTCATAATTTGGTCGATATTTTGATTGTTTAAGTAATCAATATGATGCGTAAATGACAACGCTCGCCGCAGATTGAGCAGTTTTCGTACGTTTCACTAGCACTTGGCACATCGTACCTGATGCAAATGAGAAAAAACATCGCTTTTCATTCGCATCATCGTTTTTTCGCAATTGCAGAATATAAAGGACAATGATTATTTATAATATTTATTCTTTAGACTTTTTTAGACAAATGTAAACTAATGACGTGTCTTTAAATATAATTAAATTATATATTACCGTTCATTTAAAAAATATAATGGTTCATTTTCGGGTTTAGTTTAAAAAACTACTCGGTTTTATTTAGCATTATTTGAATCCCTGATTTAATTTCATTAAATTATAATATTTTTATCAAAGTATTATACAGATAACCCTGCTATAACGCTCTTATATTATTTAGTATACGCCGTTTTATATTAAACAATACATTTTCAAGAAGTTTTTGAAGGGATTAATAAAAAAAAAACGTAATTAGAGAGAAAACGTAGATTCGAGGTTAGAAAAGGGGTACTAAAATAAAACTGGAGGGTTATCTGTACATAAATAAAAATATCTAAACAAATTTTACTCCTTAATTCTATTTACAGTTAAACCCCCCCCACTAACACTAAAATCGGGACCGTGTTATTTGGAGTCGTGTAATTGGGGAGTGAAGCCGTCCGGCTGTGTGCGTATAGCCTGGCACGTGTTGAACACACAGACGCTAGCCAACGTTTGACTGTATGTGAATTGCGACCGCGCAATTGGGGGATTTGCGGCGAATATTTCAACTCAGCGCGTAATTCTGGGTAGTGTAATTGGGGGTTCCACTGTATTTGTATTATAAATCAATACTCCTCGAACTTGGGTATCTGAAATAAAATGAAAATTTATAACAACTTATCAGAGTATCGTGATTTCTTGACGAGGAGAAGAGATTTAATTATTTAGAGAGGGAGTAATCTTTTAAAAAAAAACAATAGATATCTATGATTTCCTCATTTCTCTTTTATTACACTCAGTTAGTAGTCGCATTTCGTTTCATACGATATGGTCTATCACCGAGCAATTGGTCAAAATCCGAGTGGAAATTTCCTCGCAGAAAATCGTCGAAGTGCGAGAACCGAGGTAACAGTGTATTATCTATGAAATGTATTTTTTTTCTGAAGCTTAATGAGGCATCGCAATTGCTTTAATTGTTATTTATTTTTCAAACCGGGCTATTTGATCGCTGAAAGAGTTTAAGCACAGCATCGCAGGTGATACGAGTGCATATGACACATAAAAGCGAGACTGTCATCCATTATGATTGTTCGATAAGTATCATATCACGAAACCGGGAGACACTGAACTATCTTTAATAAAAAAAATGCGTAATGTCCATTTAATGACTGGCATTAGGCGTCGGCGTCAGCCTGTTTACTTCTCAACGAACCTTGGTGCTATAATCATTGGAAGATATTGTCTGCCATTGTCTTCCAGCGTCGGTTCGTATCTGATAGAATCGTCAATGGACAGGTGTTTTCAAGTCCGGCACCAATATCCGCAATCGCATAAGATTAGAACGCACGGATCAGAGGGCATTGCTTATTAATCGACCATATTTAATAAAAAAAGTATTTTAATTCTTAAAATTGCGGAAGAATAAGGCGGATGTAACAGTAACTTCTACTCAATCCCTATTTTCAAGTCTCTTTCCGTGAATAGTTGTGGTGCATGATAACGTCTTGGATATTGACCAGTCCTGGACTGAAATTTGAGTGAGTTTTGTCTGCAATCTCTCTAATGGTTGACAATAAACATCTTCAGTAATCGAAAAGGCAGCAATTCTAAATAAACGATCCCCTTGAAATCCCATCACAACATTACTCTTTTAGATCCAGTCCAATTTAGGCCAACACTTTGTGGTGGTTGTCTTTGTCTACTCATTGCCTTTAGCATTCCCCGTAACAATGCGCTTCAAGAGAGGACGATATTTTAGTCCTTCCTGATGGGATGTGCAAGGATTGTCACGCTGTATCCGATTCACAGGGGTAAGTCCATGATACATCCTTCGGCTTAATTTCGAAACTCTCTCAATCGTTAATAGATGCCGAACATCATTTTCCAATGTTTTGGGTCTCTAATGATATGATTGATGATTATATTATATATAACTTTAATCCTGGTTTCGGAGCTGAGCTGATCCATAGCTCGTCTTATATTACAAGTAATGACAAACAGGGTGTATTCGTTGCAGTAATTTCGATTTTTAGCTTAGACATTTTACAAACAGTTCTAAATAAAGTATCCCACTAAGAACACTCTTCGATCGCGTATGGGCACAGACTAACTAAAACTAGAATATCTGGAAAAAAATGGAGGTGTAACGTAGAAGCCTTTCAGGATTCAATCTGGATATAACGGAGGACGCAATGAGACATACATTCATAGAGACAGCATCTTAATTCATCAGAAATACAGCGGACGAATCAGCCTAGCCGACCCGAGGATTACAGTAGTACTTATTAACCGATTATAACATCGAAGAGGAGATATAAACAATATAAATGATAGCAGCGCGCTAACAAAGTGCACAGTTTACTATCCGTGAAGGCTATCGCCTTCTTAGATGGTTGACCGTCTTAAACTGATTTAAAACTCTGGGGCATCTATATATAAACTATAGGCTTCGTCAGGGAACCAATGCTTTCCTTTGTCTTGATCCATGACACGTGTTGGTTAGGTCACTGTACTCGATAGATCTCAAACTATGGGGCCTTGCTCCTATTGTATGAAGCAGTACCGAATTTTGATGCGTAGTATTGCAAACACTTTGAGAGCCGGGATCCTTCTAGAACGGTATTCGGGTTAATGTTTCTATAAAAGCCAACATGTCGTCACCCATGCTCTCATCGCATTAGCTCACTGCCAAATTGTTCTACATATGTCATAGACCGACGTCTATGACATATGTAGAACAATCCGAACAATCCGTCCGACGTCACAGAGGAATGCCTGGTTCACTTAATATATGCCGAATATGATTTTGATTTTTTTTCCATTTTGAAGGCTCTCTTTCTCGAAACGAGTACAGGTGCAAAAGCTGAAGAGACTACTAAGAATAAACTATACAATGGTTGTTCAATATTCATCTACTTCAGATGTCTTGTCCGTTTTATGACGTAGGCCATCCTTTTCCTGACGATCTTTTTATTTCTCCATATAATTATCTGTTTTTGGCGAGCTGGAGAATCCTGCCCAGTTGCGAATATTGTGGAGCCACGACAGCTTCTTTCTTCCCAACGTTAACCATCTACTTTTCCCCCTTTTAGTGGTCGGCAGAAGGGGATACTTTGATCCACAAATGATGCATCCAAAGTACTAAATTTTACGTCTTTTTAAGTTGTCCAGAAGCTCCCTATCCGCGTGAAGAAGTTGAAGTACGGTTGTATTTATGACGAGTTATTCAATAGTGATCTTGCACACTATGTCTTAATTATACATCTTCAAATTCTAACTGTTGCAAAACGGCACGTACTTTTGGCACTACCTTCTTCTTCGAGTGCCTTGTTCGTTTTCTGACGTACTTGTTCTACTGGCCCTTGTTTATTCTTCATAAATTTGGCAATTGCTGGAACAATTTGGAGCTCCCGACCCAGTCCAGTTGAGAATGTTGCAAAACAACGACAACTTCTTTCTTCAACTACCTGTTATTAAATCAATCGTCTCAAAATCATCTCCCGAGATGACCGACCAATCAGAGCATCCGAGCAATCCGCATCCCTTTCATAGAAACAACAAGTCGTTATTTTTCATACCTGCTACAAAACCCGCGTTTTTGTCAGTCAGCAGTTAATCGTTGTCAGCTCGATAGTTGACAGGGTGATTCGCTCACGCTGTCTGTCACATCTCCTTGATTTTCTCGTACCAGAGATTCGTCTCTGGGATCTTATAATTTATTTACTCGTACCAGAGATTCGTCTCTGGGATCTTTTATCTTCACATCCATATTAACCTATCATCGGACTGACGACACCAGTACTTCTTCAATAAACATCATCACTTTGATAACGATCTTAGAAGCGATCGTCAACTACCGGACGGTCGAATGTTTCGACGCCAGCGGTTGGATGCCCATTTTAATAATCGGTGACAATTTGCGCGTCGTAACAATTGGAGGCAGCGATGGGTTACCTTTTTTGATATCGGTACTATCGTCGCGCGTCTCCTTAACATTTTGGTGGCAAAAGTACAAATCCTACTATTCTCGAGGACTTCTCGAATATCCAGGACAGTCGACGATATAAAAATAACCATTATATATAATTTCAGAATAAATGATTACCATTATTATAACTCTGAGAATCTTACACTAGTTCAAGTGGTTGAAAACAAACCACGTGAAAAGCGACTTGATATAGAGAAACGACTACAATAATAATAATGAATAGAGAGACTTCCCGCATTTATCGTTTTTTTATGGAGGGTCTTTTGAAAAACGATGGAACGAAGATCCACCGTATTTGTCGACTGTCCTCAGACGATAATTTTTCAAATACTACAAACAATATATTATATTGCAATTAGTTGATGCTGCCGAACAATTGCAATTTAATACATATATTTTTTTTGCAATATTACCTTGAAGAATCGCGTGATTTATTATTGTGTTTATATTTTTTTTATTGTGAAAATTCATAGCACTCGTTTCAGAGCCTCTGCGAATAGGAAGTTGGCTGTGTAATAATAACGTATTTCTTAAACACAATCTCATTGATGGCACACGGTCCCAAGGTCGTTGTGACCCTTTTGAATAATTGAAAAAAATGGGTTTATTTCAGCTTCGGATTATGCAGAAAATGTGACATATTGTATTGCGCTCTGACTGTTTTGCAATACAGGTTTTTTTTTGCGAAACTGAATATTGCATCGCTTAGAAAGACGAGAATAACAATGGCCATCGGCAATTGCGCCTTTTTTGTTTTGCTTATTATACAATATTCGCATATCAATTCGATTATAACAATGGATATATTTTCAGAGACTCTTGTTCTCGGAGACAGGTATTAACCCAAAAATATAATACCAAGTCAAATGTTTGGAGAGATGAATACAAGTTTATCTCATTCATGCATTGACAAAGAAACTGAAAAAAATATTTCTACAAAGAGAAGAAGACGATGAACTTATTGAATGTACTGCATCGAGCTCTTTACATTTTATACAAGCAGAGAAAATGCGACGCCCGGGGCCAGGGGGCGCGCCGTCCATATGGCCAGATTGTGCGGCGCACACAGGCGCCCGAAGATTAAGTTTCTTAAAATCGATCAAATTTCCTTCGATTTCCATTTTGAAAAATGTTTTTTAATGTAGAGAGAGGGTATAGGGTCCCAATTAAATATCTGCACACAGGGGCTAGACACGGGGCGCCATTGTCCGAGGCAACTAATATTTTAGTCTTATAAAATTTAAAATAAGCCACTTATTTTTTTTTCTACTTGTCCTAATTTCTGATATTGACTAGATAAGTTGAGGCCTCTAATTTTGAAAAAACCGCGGGAGCTGCCCTCCCTGTCGCCTCCCTCGGACAGACCCCGTGTACAAGTATTTAAAAAACTGAAAAAATAAAATTGTGCTAATTATCGCACAACGTGTTTAATATTTTAAATTATTCATTAATTTATTCATCAACTTTAGGTTTATATAGGAGTAAATAAGCGAAGCTGGCTTTACTGTAAGTAATTATATTTGCATCAAATTAAGCTAGACAAGACAATATACAGTCAACCCTTCTATAGCACACCTTGCTATAGAGCGACAGTCCCTCCTATATTGCTTCCTTATAGATCGTTGTTTACTAAAAAAATACACAATTTTTAAAGTCAAATTACATATCTCGATCAATTAAAAAAAACCTAACTCTAAATTTTGTATGGGTGTCTAGTCCTCTATAGCGCGAGTTTTATAGCGTATCTTGGCGCTATATAAATCACCATTTTGACTATATAATAAAAGCTAGTGGTGAAGGACTATGCTTCAGATGCATTACCATCATTGGTTAACAAAAGAATGATTATCTAAATCTTCGTCTCCTCCAACTCCTTGGATTCAGTGGTGTGTATAGCTTATACAAAGCTATAGATCTGCCATGTGTCTAAAGAACCGTAGAGTTCTACCCAAGTTTAAGACAGTTCTTCTTAAGTTTAAAGCCCAATTCCTCGATCCCTCTCCATATACTTGAGGCATCCAATCTACGTTTATCTGCTGCCTTATCAATCCAGGACTCCACGCTATACAAGTAGACACGTTTCTTCGTCACTTTGTATATCATATTATAAGGAATAGTACAAAGCAGCTCGACATGCTTACTAACGTAGAAGAATCAAATCAGATCGCTCTATAAACGATCAAATCTTTATTGGCCAGTCTCAAGCCTACGTATGCTCTTTTATTGCTTCCCAGTCTTCAGCAGAGAACGCTGTCTGTTATTTTAGTTCTTTTGCGGATTTCCTCAAAGATAACTCATTCTTGCTTGAAGGTCATTAATGTATTATCATATGCTAGCACGTGTAAGATATATCTGTTCAATATCCGTTGGAGAAGCTTCTTATAGAACCACTTTGTCTAACTCAGTCTATCTACATTTCATTCGCCATGTGTCTTCAATAGTTTTAGTTGACGTTAGTTAAATTATACAATATTTTCTCTTATCAATGCGAGCGATTTTCGCCTAAACCGTTCTGTATGTCCTTAGTGACCCCTTCTGTCGCAGATGACATCCAATCAAGTCTGTTGGAAATGATTCCTTTATGAGATAATAAGCTGAGTCGACCATCATGCACAGTCATCAATATTCATATGATTATGATGCAAATACTATGCAATTTTTATTAGTTCATTGAAATATTGCACTGGAATCGCACGCTCCGATGCGGTAAAATCTCATTATGTCGCGTATGAAAATAAATTATTACACTTGTATTTATTTCGTATATTTTTCAGAAGAACATTAGTCACCTTGTTATCTCGCAAAGGCCGCTAAGCCAATTGTTAAATAATTTATTAGACTATTAATACTTTTCCGATAATAGCTTCCTTTACGCCGTAAAACGCCTGTCTGTAAAAAGTCAGATTTTTCATATCAGATTATTTTTCTTTTTTTTACGGTACGGTACAGCGATTTCCTCAATGTTGACAAACTGTTAATTATTGGCGGTATCCTTCCGATCATAAATAGACTCGAGAATAAAAATAATCGCCGTCGAGAAAAACATTTAGCAACCATATAAAATCAGTGGCAAGAAAGTAAATTCCTCCCCCTAAGGGTGGACTGCCTATCTTTTATTTCCTGATGTCAGGAGCTGGTTTATTGGTGCCTGATATTTTTTTACTTCAAGAATTTGTCAGACATTCACGTTCTGTAGCCCTGTCCCTATCTGTCCTATTTTACATATTAATCTAAAACATAATAATAGTTCATTTTTAATGCGAGTCCTGGCCTCATCCGACACCATTCTCCATTTTATCCGGTCTTCCGTTACGTCGCTCTATCTTCTGGTAAGTTTCAATGATGCAACGTCTCTCTGCATATAGTCCAATCATCTTAGCCATGGTTATCCTTTCCTCTGAGGATACAAAGACATGTTAACCATAAGCCTTTTCGGCGGCTCAGTGTCCCGCATTCTTGACACGTGACCGGATGTTGGCCACTCTGACGACAGCTGTAACCGGTATATCCTTGTATAGTTGGTACAGCTTCTCCTTGCTTCGGATATGCCATTCCCTGTCGTTGAATATGTCTCCAAATAAGCGCCTCAGAAGCTTCCATTCCAGGATATCGAGTTGTTGCCCATCTTGCTTTGTCAGAGCCATATGACTTAGTCCCATATGTTAGGATGGGCCTGATGAGGGTCATGTAGAGCTTGACTTTAGTTTCCTAGAAGTCCAAAGTCGCACCGGTTTTTGAAAAAACTTGTCTTCGATGCCCGAGGGATTGTCGTTGTTTTTTATTTTCGCCGCTAAACTCCACTCTACACTTAGTTGGAGTAAAGTACCCATTTTTCATCTCCAGTTATCAAGTCCAATGATTAGTGTTTTGGATTGCATTTCCAAAAAAAATCACCGTTTATTCGATCGCCTAGATCCTCTTCATTTATCTCACGTAGTATCCATTTACTCTACTTCCACACCTTGACGATTTTTTAAGATGCTTTCGATTGTACACAATTAAATCAATAGATAAAGTTGGATTTATTTATTAGGTCTTCCAATGTTGTCGTTATTTTTTAAATCAAAATTATCAGATAGAAATTTCTTAAAACAAAATTGAATTCCCAAAAATGATTTAGCATTATATTTTCAATAAATTCTTCATTTGGTAAAAATTAATCCATTGCAAATTGGGTTGTTAAATTCGCATTTAATAATTCCCATATCACTCTTGGCAAGTGTGGTCACACGTCAGCCGAAGAGCAACTAATAATCAACGAAAAAAACGTAAATTCTTTTAAATACTCCTAATATAAGATGCTATGGGAGATTTGTACGTTCTGGATCGACTTTCTGAGAGTTGAGCAAGACTATCTTCTCTCCCTCTTTTCCTTTCTCTAAGACAGAGTAAGTGCCTTTGAAATTGTGGTGCTGGCAACGTCTGCTGAGAATACCATGGACCACTAAATGCAAAAACGTGTCTGTTCTGAAAGAATAAGGGAATGATATAGATGACCGAATTTCTACTACATGTCTCAAAAGGATCCTTTGCTACTTTGGACATCTTAATAAAGGAAATGATAGACTGGAGAGACGCGTTGGGCTTGGAACCGAATAACGTTGTTTAACCGAATAACACAGCTTCATTTTTAGTTAATAAAGAGCCAGACGCAAATTATTTACATATATAATTCCTTTTAGATCTTCTATTTTTTCCACAAGTAAAAAATCGTCAAGCACAAACAAATAAATGTAAACTTTTTGACAGTCAATACAAAGAGAAAGCTTTCTATATGACTATGAATGTTAAGATACGGCAGGGACGAGTCACATTTTTGATAGTAAGGATAATTTTATGCAACTGTCCATGATTTTGTATAAGCTTCCTGTCTTTCACGCGCGGTTTTAGTTTACGCGATTTTTCATAGAACGCATCTACCGCGTGCAAATCGAGGGACGGATGTATTTAAAAGCGGCGATTAAATTTTATTTTATTTTATGCAGTTCATTGTATCCAGACACATAATTCTTGCGTTGTAATTTTGTAAGTCCGTTCAGAATTGGGGTCATTACCAAGAAATTGATTTTCCCCCCGATCGTTAAGTCGAAGACCTTAAGAGTTATAATTGTATTGACTTGTGACAGGGTCTTCTGGATATATAAATATATACAAATAATATTTTTAACCAAACGGAGCGGTATCGTGTAAGGACTTTATGAACCGGCACGGTGCCCCTTTGCGTTCCAGCCTTATCAATAATATCGCATAATAAAAATGCGAAAATAGAACTAATTTTAAGCGAGTGTCGCACTCGTCTCTAAGGGATCGTGTGCTGTTTTAACGAGTTCTGCGAATGTACATACGCAATAATAAAGTCGGAAAATATATTCTTTTAATCTGCAAACCCATACATTGTTAATACGACACGGCAGTAAACGTCGAATGAGTACTTTACGCATTTAATATCTAATAAAATCATCAAGTATGATTTTAAAAATAAAATCATCGTTTGAAAATCGCCGTCATAGTGTATAGATTCTATGGAAAAGTTGCTATTAAATTCGCATCAATCAATCTAAATTAATTATCGCTAACAATACGCATTACGATTAATTATTTGTGTTTGGTTTGGATCCAGCATCAGCGAGGTCTGTCACGGATCGTTGCGCGATAACGACCCGTGTTGGCATCGATTAGTGGATCAGAGCCCTCGGATCTATGATCTAACGAGATCTACCCCCCACCCGTTATTATATCGCGTTGCTGAACAAGTAACTGAAGTCTGAGGACATGTCGATGCCATTCTAGTACTGTCGGCCGCGACAGCAACACTCTTCCGTTGCTGAAGAGCGCGCAACAACAGACTGTGTCCATATCGATTCTGTATACTTGGCATAGAAATAAATACAAATATTTGTGATTTGATTGAAACAAATAAAATATATAGATATCGTGAATTCAGTGGTTCCCTCGAGCGACTGTCGCTGTTGAGCGAAGAGGAAGGGTGAGTTTATTGTTTTATTTTTTGTTACATCGTAATGTTTAGCGCATTATTTTATTAGCGGTTCGAATCGCTCGAATTACCTCGATGGAGTCGATTATTATTTTATTTATTTTTGGCTATGCAACTGTCGTATTATCTTGGCGATATTGTACATACGTGATTCGCCGATAGTTATTTCGACCTCATGCCGATGGCACCCAAGGTCGTCGAATTTGTCGCGCCAAAAGCATTTGAATAATCGGCGTGAACTTCGACGGCGATCTCAACGCGGGGAAGACCCGGAGGAAGACGCAAAAGACGAAGAAGAAGAAGAAGAAGAAGCGGCTCGAGTCTCTCGGCTGCCGGATGGAGTGGACGTGGCGATTGTTTCACAATTATGCAAATTGGAGTCATCATTTTATAATTGCCGGTGTAGTTGGAGACTGCGATTGTTATTTGCGATTATAAGAGTGCGATATGATCGCGGGAAGCCTTGGTAGACTGTTATTCCGCTTCGCGTAAATCCTCGTTTTAAGCGTGTGATTCGCGTTCGTGAATTGGAGTGAGATTTCTCTCCCCGCTTCACAAAACAAAACCCAATATTCGAGTCACACGTATTATTATTATTACCAATAAAAAATACAGCACGTCAATTAACGTGCATACGAATAATAACAATAATAACAGAGCGTCCATTTGTTTTATTGCATACAAAAAAATACGCGCGACTATAAAAAATAAGCGATCACATCCCTAACAAAAATAACTATTATAAGGTCAATCACGTTTTTTTTAGTGCGCATCTCTTATCACACCAGAATACGTTTCGGCAAAAATCAATCAGTACGTAATTATGTCGAATTTTATGCTGAAAAATTTATCAGCGTTTCCAGTGGCGAAAGAAAAAAAAATTGACACAATGTCTTACCGAATACATATTCATCGCGTGTTTTTTCGGTGTAAACAGTGTTTTGCGAAACAAATATTGAATTTGGCACAATGGATTTTAACACATTAACCGCCGCCGCATTGTCAGATCAAAGCTGGCGGGCCCGACTGGCGTCGGCGGACCGGCCTTGGCCACCACTGCAACCCTTTCGCAAAGCTGGATATGCAAAAAACACAATTATTTACCGCAACTGCGATCAAACATCGTATATCACGCTGATATAGCACACAATAATATGTACAAACAGCGTTTGCTCGTTCGGTAGCTTAAATAATAAATCTTATCTGTGCTATGCACATAAAAGATTCAATCCCAGCTTAAGCCATCATAAAACAGTTTTTCTGTAAAAATACCATATTTAAATAATTAATTTTACACGAATAACATCCACGTTTGCTCCCTATTTCGTGAGAATTGTCATATTTATATTTTCCATTGTGGTCTTCAATTGATCCCAAAAATTGCAGCGTTTTTATGATTGCGTTTATTTTTGCGTGCAGCTCATTTTTATATTGATTTATTTATGCAGCTATATATTTATATACAGTGGAACCCCGATCGCTCGTTTTTGATCCATAATATTCCCGCATTCGTCGTTAATTCGCCTTGAAAAAATAAAAAAACGATGGATCTAGGTTCCGCCGTGTCTGAATTAAATTTGATTAATTAATTCGTCGAATATCGCAGGATTGGATTGTTAAGTTAAACCGGAAGCCGACGATTGGCATCGGATCAAGACGTCGATTCATGCCGCTGCGCAAGTACGTAGAAATAAAAAATAAAAGATTATTTAAATAATTGCAATGTAGTGCAGTAATGTTGTTTATTCGCGAGCCGTTGTCATTGACCGCTGTAAAAATTTGTATTGACATTTTCGAAGGTTTCGACCTTTGTATCATGTGATATCGTGAAAATTATAGAAAACCGAGAGCGGCAAGGGTTGCTGCGAGGAATCGTTAAACGATCGAAGCCTCGTACCGTATCGATCATGTGTAGCATTAAATTACATCCGGCAAGGTTACGTCGACGCATCGTCGTGCTCGTATATTATTGAACAGAGGGGAAAAAATACCGCGATGCCGATAAGATATATATATATAATTATTTTTGGGAATCGATTCTAGTTCGTAAACAATTCATTGCGCATTTTGAGGTTAAACGGGAGCGATGCAATGTGGCGCCGACTGGTGGTGGTTTACGAAACCTTGCTCCCGACGCTCCACGATCAAGGTCAATTCAACGTCATAGATAACAATGCTAAAAAACATATATTTTTCAATAAAAACGATAGGGCGGTTTTTTTTGTCGCCAAATTTGTGTTCTAAAGCCATCGGTTTGCGATCGCTTTCGGTGCTAGTCGGCAATTCAAGAGACGGCAAATATTTTATTGCCTAATTTTTTACGATTACTTCGGTTATCATATTTCTTTTTTTTTTTTACTAAAAAGAGAAACTATTTTGTGACTATTATTTTCGTTTTAATTTGCACGGATGCAGTAATATCATAGATAATAATAATAATAAAACAAAAATTCAATACATTTGATTTCACATATATTTTAGATTTCAAATAAATTTAATGTTAAATCAAATTAATACATTTCTATTTAAATAATTTTTACTCAAAGAGTGTCAAAAAAAAAATCAACACATTAATGCTTTAGGGTCCTTAAAAATATTTCACTAGGTCTGTAATTGTTTTTAGCATTATTAAAGTCAAATTGCTTAATTTTTAATTGACAATGTTGTGGAAACCTTCAAACATTCATCTACATGTAATCCTGGTTCTCTCCTGCTAGTAAATTACCGATGAGGTCCAACAACATCTTTGAGGCCCAACGATATCTTTCCTAATCTGTTCTAATCTTTTTATTTTCGGATGTGTCGATTTTTGGCAAGTTGGAATAATTTTGGTGCATCCAATACGGTCCAGTTGCGAATAATGTAGAGCTACGACAGCTTCCTTGTGCATAAAAAATATATGCTTAGATATTTGGGATTTTAGTTAATCCGTCACGGCGGCTCGAAAACAATCGCGTCGTCCGAAGGGGGTCTCTCAGATATCCCAAGCATTTCAAGTCAAGATATTGGTGAATTCTTCATATTTTTTTCTAAAAAAAATGGATTATTCTAAGAATAAAAATAGTTATTCATGATACGCTTCATAATTTGGTCGATATTTTGGATTTTTAACTAATCAATATGACGTGTAAATGTCAAAACGTATTTGACTGAGATTTCGCAGCATGTGTCAATCGCACGTTTCACTCGCACTCGGCACAACGTACCGGATGGGAGCGAGAAAAAACATCGCGCGCAGCAGCAACGAATATTGTTGTTTTTATTTATTTCTTTGTTTCTTAAAAACTTAGAATCTGTTTTTTTTCTGTTATTATAGAACAGATAATTCCTACTTTTTCTCTTAAATGTTTCAAACTACTTCTTTTCGGATTTAGGCCATTTAATTGCTCCTATTCCATGATGGTCTGCAGAAGGCAATACTTTGGTCTACGAATGATGTGTCCAAATTGGATTTTGGGACAGCATCTTGTTTCAGTATATAAGGATTTAAAAAGCACACCATTAAGCCGTTGTAGTCCTTAAAAATTCCTCAAAATACTCATCTGGAATCCCTGGGTTCTTTCGCATGTTGTGCAAATGTATATTGTCTTTCTTCTCTCACCTGGAAATTTTCTTTTAGAACAAACAAGATAGTCTCTATGCTTTAGAACGAAAATTACTAATGAGGATTAACAATATATTTCCTCTAAATTTTCCTACGTCTATTCTAAACTTCTTCTTCAGGTGCCTAGCCTGATCAACTTGTTCTTGTTTTTTCTACATAATTTTTTCCATAATGAACAATTCTGGAGATTCCAATCATGTCCATTTGCAAATATATTATCGTATCCTACCTTCTACTTTCTTAGTTAAAATATCGGGTTAAATTCGAACCATCAGGAAAAAATCGATGTCGAATGATACTCGACAAATACGGCAAAGAATTAAATATTAATATTTGTTGAGACTGAGCTCTCGCAACACGTGTCACTCGCACTCGGCACATGTACCGGATGCGAGGTAAAAAAAAACAACGCGTCCATTGCAAAACAGTAGTGAATATTGTTGTTTTTATTTATTATTCGCAATTGCGGGTAATAAATGTGTATGATTGTTAACCCTTTCAATGCGGCGGGTCTAAACACGATTCTGCATCTGAGTGCGGC
>JAGXCT010035218.1:0-21883 GCA_022495035.1 Philopotamus ludificatus
CAACATTTAAAGCGTATTATATTCGTCGAACATTCGAAAAAATATTAAATGATATTGATCAAGATGAAAATTTAACAGCCACGCAAGCTTGGGAAAAAAAATCTATTCGAAATTGTGTCGATATTGTTTCTTCATCTGTTAAAGGAGGATTTTCCTAGCTGGAAAAAGCTGTGGCCAGAAGTAGTCTCTGCAGAAAATGTTGTACCACTAATAGAAGTTGAATACCAAAGGCCAATAAACATTTATCGTGGTGTAGGTGGAGAAGGATTCGGTGATATGGATATTCAAGATATAGAAAATATATTGGAGGATCGCACGTTGAATGAAGAAGAATTGGTCGAAATGTTGAATGAACCTACGATAATTAATGACTCGGAAAGCAGTAGCTACGCGTTTCACATTAAATACAATAAATGACGGCCTAGGATTGGTTGATAAATTAGAACATTTTTTATAGAAAATGATCATATAATAGAAAGAAGTTTGAAGTTCAAGAGGGAATTATAACATATCTTGGCCCCTTATAACGATATACGTAAAGATTTATACGCTAAGAGCAGACAATCGCTTATTACAGAATTTTTAAAGGCTAAATCCAAAAATAATCTCGCGTCCTCTGATGACGAAAACTCACAACCGATCTCGAAAAAGAGTCGTACATATGGAATTGTAAGTAATAGCGATGATGAATGAATGATCTATTATGTGTTGTTAATGTTATTTTTTTCAAAAAAATACGTATTGTTTCGATTATTTATTTAAAAAATAAATAATATTGACTAGCTTTGATATTTTTTTTGGAGGCAAACCCTAATTTAGTATGAACTTTAAACCTCGTATAACACGGATTTGTGTTATTATTTTGTGGAAACATATGGCCGTGTTATACAAGGTCTAGGTGTATTCCCGGATATGAAAAAAAAATTGGGTCATCATTTAAAATCGCGAATTGTGATTCGAATCTCGTTTTAGCTTTACTTCCGAGTCAATGGATCAATTCATTATATATTCATCGGCAAATTTTTTGCTTCTTTATATATTGAATATAATTTCGACCCCAATCTTTTTTTAAATCCCCGTCCCTCAATATTATACTCCCTCCGGTTTTCTTGTCAAATTCGCGACAAAGAATTGATTGCTAAAACTTTTCTTTAATATCAAATATCCGTTGTACGAATCGTCGATTTTACCACCTCTCTCTCTCAATTCGGGCGAAGTTACGAAACACGGTCATGGGGCAGCGAGATAGAAAGAGGTGGAATGGGGCACAAAGAAATTGTGGAAAAATACAATTCGTTTGAAAGGTATCGGAGCCGTGTCCACTCCAGACTAACATCAAAGTGCTACAAAGTTCAGCTAACTCCTCGTAACACTTCTTTATTACATCAGAGATACAGCCTACGTATAACATAATATATACACACATTTAAATAATTAACATATATATTCGATTCTGTTTGATGTGTAATGATGTTGTTAAATGCCGGATGCTACATCTTGTATTGATACACCAGCTGCTCCTCGATCATTTGGCATAGAATGACCGTTGGTTTGTGTGCATGTGGTTATTTTTTCTGGCAAAATACGATACCATCATCTTCTATTATCTATTCCGTTGGAAAAAAAAGCGACAGCTGGCGCTGGCTCATTCAAATTCATAAGAAAGGGTTGAGTTGTTGAGGGTGCTCTATAGAAAAAAGAAATAGAGAAGAAAAAGCGCCAACTCACAAACGTGCATTCCAGAATGCGTTAATGCGTGTAAAATGGCGATTTACAACACAATGGTCCAACATTCGGATGAGGACGTAAAATAAAAATTTAAAGACTCGCGTCGTAAAAACGCAGTAAAATTAAAAATTTTATGCCCACCGCCATTTTGTTACAGGATTTTTTAATAATCGATTTATGTTCAAGATTTAATGACATAATAAATGTTTATATATTCGGGAGAAAAGGCGATTAGTGTAAAGTCTATACGTTCATTGAAGAATATTTTATAAAAACTGTTAAGCAATGGCAAAAATATTTATTAATTAGGAATTAAGAATTGATCCAATGAAGCAGCTATTATCATTATTAGTAGCGTAAAAAATCTTTTTTACGCGGTAAAATCCGAATCTTTCCTTTTTTCATAGATATCTCATTCAATACATTATAAATGTGATGACATTTACAATTTATTTCTAAACTTATTGAATCTTTGAAGAAACAATCGAGTAAAAATTACTAAATTGCATAAAAAAAATCCGTCATCTGAGAATCCGCGTAAAAAAGATTATAATTAATTTATAAGATCATTTTTTTCAAATAATGATTTATTATGTTTCAGACATCATTGCAATATGCAACACGTGTTAATCACATTAAAATCAATGACATCAAATCCATTTAATTTAAATAACATCTGAAATGATATTGATTATTATAGTCTAGTTCAGGGATGAGCAATCTTTTTTTAAGCTGATGATAATTAAGAAAATATTTTTATTAAAAAATAAACCTAGAATAAAAAAATACAGAAATATAGCATGCATTAATGGAAATACACTTTGGCCTCATATAATACAGGTTTATACAACACGGTTAGTGTTTAATGGCATTTTTTTGTACAACACGCTTTATATAACACGATTTAAAAAAAATCGCCAGTAAGAAAAATTCGGGGCGTACACGCTCAGTAATAATAGAAAAGATGGAAAGGGTTCTTATGATATGGATAGAAGTCTGCAATGACAAAAACATACTTATAGACCAGAGGAAAGCAACCTTTTTTACAACGGGCCAGCTACAAATTTAAAAATGTGCATATAAAAAAAAAAATAATAATACAAACACTGTATGATGAACCCAAATTATTTCCTTATAAACAAAATAAACCTAGAATAAAAATAAATACAGAAATAAAACACCCGTTAATAGAAATACTATTACCAAAGAGGTTTATGTGGGACCCTAAGTTTTTGATTTTTTTCGAATAATTCTTAATACAAATCCTACATGTCCCAAACTTTTGTATTTGTCTAAAAAAGTCTAAAGAATAAATATGAATTATTAATGAACTTTATTGTCCGCAATTGCGATTATTTTTTTAAAAAAATCAACAATATTCGCAAGCATTGTTTTCTTTTGCTCCGTACCGGATGCGAGCGAGAAAAAACATAGCGCATATACAAATTCGAGTAAGACCACGTTTGACGATACGGAATCATCCCTAAGTCGCGGCGGTAATTTATCAATTAATAAAAAAATCTTAAATGTCGATCAAATTAAGAATAACTATTTTATTCTTAAAATAATTAATTTTAAAAACAAATGTCAAGGTAATGTCGTAGAATTCATCAATATCTTGGCTCGAAATGCTTGGGGTCTAGTTTCATATATAAATTTCATCCGAAATAGACCCCATCGGCCGACGGCGTAGGTATCGAGCCCCCGTGACGGATCAGTTTAAAAAACTTATGGAAAAAGACTAGAATTACGTATAATGAGACTGGAGTAAAATGAGACTTATAGGGCCGCGGGTGACTCACCCCTGGTCTAGTTAGATCCATCTTAAAAATAATATGTGTTGAATTTTGAGCAACTTTTTCAAAGACGAAAATCGCGCTTCGGCCACACATCTCACGACATTTGACAGTATGAATGGCCGTCAAAAAGAAATGGGTCGCTGCCCCTATTTTTATGGGTCGTCGTACATTACGACCCAGGACGTAAACACAGCTGCAAACAACGTAAAAGTAACAATCACAACAACCGCAACTGAGAAACACATTTTTTTCGCGGGTGACCACGCTTTTTCTCGAGCGTTTCGGGACCCGAAACGAACAATAGCGTGCCACACACACACACACATGTTGTTTAAATGCCTTTATTATTGGCAGTAAAAACCGGGGCTCGTATAATGAATTAATTTTTATTTTTTGACCCATTAAAAATTTCGTTTTGGCATACCGGGTGTGTGAAATGGAAATTTTATATTGGATTTTTTCCATCGGCGCGGAACAAGTAATTATACGCCCGAGTATAATCGGTCATAATAAAGTGGAATGCCAGACGTTTCGACAATGGACCCACTCACAATAATTGAAATCATTGCCGGCGAAAAAAAAAAGAATTAAAAAGAAAAAAAATGTATTTTATTTCGGTGTTTATTGCAGGTGTTTGACAAGATTTTTATCCAGGTTTTCTGTCAGTTACATTATTGGCTTCGTTTGTTATTTTTTATATCTCAAAGGAAAACTTCTAGGAGGCGTAGAATGAGATTTTATTAAAAACGCTCCGAAAGCAGATATAAAAAC
Source organism: Philopotamus ludificatus (assembly GCA_022495035.1). Lineage (NCBI taxonomy): Eukaryota > Metazoa > Arthropoda > Insecta > Trichoptera > Philopotamidae > Philopotamus > Philopotamus ludificatus. The sequence goes on from JAGXCT010035218.1 coordinate 4,299, forward strand.
AAAATTATCCACATATTCATAATTTAATTTAATTTAATTTACTTTGAGCCGTGTGTTTGAGAGGATGGGGCGTGGATTCGAAAACTTTCAGCAGAGCCGATTTCATGTAAATCCAAACTCAGCAGAGGGAAGAGTTTCTCTTGCAAATTCACTATTTTTGCACAAACTCTGCGAGGCTTTCTTCCGTGAAAGCCTATTTAAAAATTTAAGATTCAAATCCTGAGACAAACACGTCTGCTGAAAACCAAAGCCAATCTCACACGGGAACACGTTGCATATAAAAATAATATACATGTTTAATATAACAAAAAAAAATAGATATATTCGAGACGAGTTGAAAAGTTTTCAGACATTCTTTGTGAGCAAATCCATGTGACTCTTGACATCACCCCCTCCCTGTCTACACATCGATGTATATACATAAGATTAGCCCTCTGCTGCATCGGATGTATTGAATCCGAGGGTTTCCAAAACTTTTCGAGAAAATGTCGCCTCATAAATATGCAAAAGTGGTAGAATACAAATTGCAGGTTAATTATATTCAGCAAATTTTTCAAGCGTCAACCGCACCTGGATCCGGAGAATGTCGCCTTAAATAATTTATAAGGAAGAAAGGTAAGGCAATGTCCTGTCTCTCGTGAAAATGACGTCGATTAGAATTTCTAATTTTCATCCTGACATTCAACCGGGGATACACGAATTTCCTTTCGGCCGAACCGAGTATAAATAATTGATTGCGATAAATAAAATAAAAAGTTTAATCAAGCCGAAAATTGCACGTTTTCAGACTATTTTGCAGAGTTTTATAGATGACGGAGATTATTTTATAAAATATTCGCGAGGCCATTAAACGCGGACACTGCACCATATTTGCAATGCATATTTTAACACCCAAGTTCTTCGGGTTTATATAAAACTTAAAATGTCATAGCATCCAGATGTTTTTTTGTATGCACAGTAAGGGCTCGTTAGGCCTGAGGATACATTCTTAAACAATAGAGAGCTAAATGATACAACGGTAAACAAAGTGAATACGCGACTAAAAATAAACTAATTTTAAGTTATTTGAATAATAATATATTATGAAGGTTCAGTCTATCTAAGCCAGGGGTGAGTAACCTTTTTTTACAACGGGCCAGCTATAAATTTAAAAATATTGTGCGGGCCGAATGTGAAAAACTTGCTAATACAAACACTGATGAACTCAAATTATCTCCTTATTAACAAAATAACCATAGTATAAGAATATACCGAAAGCATTCATTAATATGTTGATAAAGAGTAACTAACCCAGAGTTTTCCAATCTTTTTCGATTTACGGCTCCCTTAAAACATTCGATTTTTCCGCGGCTCACTCAATACATCAGATTTTTTCAAACTGTTTGACAAACTTGAGAAAAGCGAGCGCAAAAAGATGGCGCAAAAATGTCTATAATTGGGAATTCCAAGAAACCCTGAACTAACCGATCCGTCACGGCGGCTTGAAATCAACCGCGTCGTCCGAAGGGGTCTATTTTCCATTAAAAATGATAAAATCCAAGCATTTCAACTCAAGATATTGAGAAAATCTTGATCAATATATTTCCCAAAACAATAATTCTATTTTTTGTGTGTTACAGTGGAACCATGTTGTTGGATACCGTGTTATAGGAAGGTCTTCTATATATTAAAATATTAGCTGAGATTTTTTCCATAGCATCTTGAATTTTATGCTCTACTTTTTATAAAAAAATCTTTATTTTCGTTTGTTAGCTTTGGGCTAATTGGAATAAATACTGTGCAGTTTAATCTTCATTGAAATGAGAGATTTTAAAGCATGTTTTACGTTCCTCTCAAATATTCGTTTATATATATATATTTTTATTAACACTTTATGAGCCATTCACGCCTTTTGGCTTGTTTTTGTAGCCAAGGGTTGTGAGCCGTATTGATGAAATCTTCATCAATATCTTAATTTTTTTGTTAAAAAGATTTCTAAGAATAAAAGTTATTTATATTTTGGATTTTTTAACTAATCAATATGACGCGTAAATGGCACGCGCATCCGTCGATGTTCCGTTGCACACTGAGGACACACCACCGATAGACCGACCGCCAAGTTTTCGTGGCATTAGTATACGTTTCACTCGCACTTGACACATCGTTACAGATGCAAGCGAAAAAAAAATACAGAAGCGAATATTGTTTTACAATTACAATTTGTTCATCGTTTTCAATTTTTTATTAAGGAAACCTGTAGAAAGTTCTTGGTTTGGATTGATTCATCGTTTTCCATATAATTATTTTCAGGTTCTTTTTGTTCCGCCAGTTCTTGAAGGTCATCGTGGTCAATATTCTCTCCAGAAAACTACAGCAACTTCTCAATATCCTAGTCATCTACAATTTCTAGTCCTGCTGTTCGAGTAGGCTGACAATTTGGTCAACGAGATGCCGTTCTTTTTGGGAATCCTTGGAAACCCCTGAGACCAAAGCTTCTCCTACTTCCACTTTGGTCATGGATTAATAGTTACTTCTTACCATGCAAGGGTGATATTACATATTGCATCCAGGATGTTACTTTTTTACCAGAATTGCACAATTCATTGTTTATTTTTAGCATCTGTTTTATCAATTGTTGATTGATATGAAGAAAATAATATGACTCTCTGGTCCATCAGCTGAATTAACGACGTAGTCTTGGGTGATAGTAAAAAGTTTTAAGACCGACAAGTTGATAGAATGGCTCGGAGCATTATTCAATAGTAACGATTGGACAAATACACGTGGTAAACCAATTTCGAAAGAGGTGTTATCTAATATTTATAATTAAATACCTAAAAATCATAGGAAGAGCCATACTGTATATCTAATATTTTTTATATGAATAAAAATATGTATAGAAGGGAGATGAAAAGCTCACAGCCGCTGAAAATTTATTTGGACCCAGAGCGATAAAAATGCGAGCATTACTTTCAGCGACTGCACACCGGTGTATGAATAAACTAATAATTGCATGACGTATAGCGCAGTTAAGAGCAAGTTTAATGGCATCGTTGAACGAAATAGCACGAATGTTAGAGCAATGCTCGGATGCCAAAATAAACGGCAATGTCCAGGAGCTATGGTTGTCAACTCTGGACCCGGAAGCAGCGAGATGGCAACAGCAGCAAGTCGGAAACTTGGCCGTAAACACTGCAACATTGTGCTAACATTGAACCGAAAAGATACACACAACAACTTAAGATAATAAATCAGTTTTTTTTAATATTAAGACGTTAAATTAAACTCTCAACCCCGCGATGACGCAAGTCTTTCATTAAAAGCCAGATTTCGTAAGCCTCGAAGTAAAAACAAGCGGGGCAAGAATCCCGAATGACACCACTTAATAACCAAAGGTTTCGCCTCCCAAAGTATGTACTACGGGTTCATTCCGTCGATCTATTGTTTTGCGTAATTCCGTTCGGTAATTAATTTCGCTCGTCTTTTCCAAAAGCGATTATGTCTCCGGAGTGCCTTTGTTGCCGAAACAATAATAATGTGGTTAACGAGATATGATACAATCGTCTTCCATCATCATTATTAGACGAATGATGTTTTAATGCCGATGTCACAAACAATATGTGATCGATCGACCTTGCGACCCGGTTCATTAACGTTCGTCATGGATTATGGTCCATTTATTGACTGCTTTTTTGGCCATACGAACACAATGGCCATTAAATTTTTACTGCCGTTCTTTGCCGCCTTTTCATCGAGCCACCCAACAAGATTTAATGCTGCGTGGAAAAATTTACTCGCGATTTTTTAATACGTCAACGCCATATTCATTATATATTATTATGTAATCTGTTTAAAGCAGAGGTGTCTGAGGCGGAGACTGCGGAGTCTCATCGCTCTGAATATAAAAATATTTTTTTCAATGAATTTAAATTTAAAATTCATCGGATAATACGAAAATAAACCTCGAGAGAAATGATGGATATAAAAAAAGTTATTTTGCTATTGAGAGTAGGTATGTGATTTTTTTTTCACTTGTACCGAGAAGGGGGTGTCTGGTTGTTTTTATTCGCAGGATCTACTTTGCCAATTTAGTTATTTTTCCATCCTTTGTCCGGTTGGAAAAGCTATTAACTCTGAAATTAGGTAGACATAATTCTAGTCTGGAGAATGTGTGTATTCCACATTAATTATTCGACAAAGAAAATTGCTTTATACAATACGTGGATAAAATTCTGAAGGATTTTTCTTAGAAATAATTTGGTTCGTTTTTAAATTAAATAAAATCACAGTGCGTAATCCGTTAAGGTTACGACACACCCATGAAATCCTTGCTCAGCAAAATCTCGGGTATTATAGCCAGTCTGATACCCAAATCCGAGGAGATCGTTTTCCTCTCATAAATTCTTCGGCATTAATAAATAAATTCGAACGTCTCGACGAGAGGTCCTTTGCCACGTCCAGACCCGATGTTTTAATTTAAATTGAATCCATATATATTAGCTAACAATATTTTTAATTCCACCATATAATCAAATGATCTTATTTTCAGCACTTTCAGGCATACAATCCTATTTTACAACATTATTTTTTTCTTATTATTGTGGAAAAATTGGGGTATTGTTGTGAAGTAGTGGATATAATCTATAGCCAGACACTGAATTAACTAGATGATGATTCCACCCTACTCGAATAATAAATCGTGCCTTGCAAAATGATGGGATTGCGTGTTAGATTGCTTTGCAAAAAACACATTTGCACATCTAATCGTCGATTGATCTTCTATTTTTTGATCGCAAAACGATTCGCCCACCGTGAAGCTTTTTTATGAGAAAAAAATCAACAAAGAAAATTTTATTCACTGCGTTTATTTTCGGCGAAATCTATTTCGGCGAACAAATATATATGCTTTTAATATCTAAATTATTTATGCTCGAATTTTGATTTATTATGCTTAAAGTTTCATCGAAAAACAATATATTTTCGAACAAAAACTGAAAAATCCACCCAATAGACTTGTTTCAGAGCTTAATTGAGTTATAAATATTTTTCATGATCATAAATATTCAAAGCAAACGAGATTGTGCCGCGTATAAAAAATTAGATATATCTATGTAATATGTGCAGGTTAAATCAATATGTCAAATTTATGAAGCCTCCGAGGACCTTAATAGCATAATAAGGAAAACGTTAGACAAGCTAAGTAAACATATGCCGTGAAAATTTATGCATAGAATAATAATTAAAGTTTCGTAGATCATATTCATATATTAATGACGCAATAAAAACTCATCACGTCCCTATATGGACATGAAAGCTGGAAAATAAATAAATGGTTAATTAATTTTGAACGCTATCATCTCTGACGTTAAGTAAGTACATATTTAAAGTCTGAAAACTTCCACGGCACAATATTCTAAAAGCACACTTTCATTTTCGCAAAACACGCCCGAGATGCAATCAGAAGAACGTACAAACAAACTTTCTTCTTTGGGGATGGGGGTCTATCTCTGATATCTTCCTTCGAGTTTTTCGGTTAAAATGTCACGCAGACTTTGATTTGTGGATCAGGGCTGTATCGTCATGAAGTTTTGATTAGAAGTGCTTTTCAATTCGCGAAAAAAAGCTCGGCTAAATCGAGAGTAAGCGAAGGCCGAAATTAAAAATTCAAGTATATTTTTCCAAAATAATAATCGCGGTCTAGACGCAAAACTTGGATGAATAATTCAAATGTGTTAAAAAAAAGGCCACAGTATAATCGGGGGAACTGAATCCAGGAATAGGAGTTTTTTTTTTTTAATAAAACCCACGGAGTGATTCAGATTACTTTTCGATTTAAATTTTTGGTACATCTGCATTGCAGGATCGGGCATAGTAATACTTCGTGTTCATGGCCCGAAGGCATGGCTACCCCTGTTCGCAAAAACAAATTGAATTATCGTCGCACAAAAGCATGGCATGCAAATGAATGGTAGGGAGGGATATTTCTTCTGCACAAATGCAACGGGAGACCGGGATGGATATTAACGTTAACACCTGATTTAGATGGAATTTGTCGTAAGTGACACTGAATTATTTATCGATGTAATGAAGGAGGCAACGCCGCCGGGAAGTGAGTGATGTAAGTAACATCTCAATTCATTAACGCCCTTTAAATTTATATTCGAAATGCTAGAAAGTGGATGTATAACTATTCCTTAATTTGAAGAGCATTAGACAGATGTAACTAATATGAAAAAGTCATTAGTTTAATTGAGATTATCTATGAATAGAACAAATCTGCGGAAAACTGAGTTATTCCGTCTTCAACTCTTTAATACTGGATCAAAGTCGTCCTTTCATTTTTAATATTCGAAAGTAGAAAAAATGACAGAGGAGTGAAAAATGTCTGGTAAATAGGGAGGTTGAGGTATCATTATTTTAAGTAACATCTCAGAGCTCACCAAAATATATTTTTTTTTAATTTGATCTTTCATACGTTAACAAATAGTATTTTACATCTCATCGTTATCATCATTTGCCAGCCACGAGACACTCACTCGCTGAGCATATGGATCTTATCAGACTCTCGAATAGCAGTTGAGAGCAAAAGAATCTGAGTTTCACACGTGACGTGAGACTCAAGCCCTCTTATATGTGTTTTTTTATAAATAGTTTTCCCTCTCTTGGCCATTGCTGGCTTTGAACGTGCATCTATCAATGTTGATATCAGATTTTACCCTCCCGATCGTGTCCAGGCAAGTAGGAGGTGGTTTACCTCGGTATTCGTTCACATCTTCTTTATGCGTTATCTTTTTACAACAAGTCACAAGTGATTATTTACCTTGTTATATTATAAACCTCCTCAAAGAGAGGGTCCCGTAGAAAGAAAAAGAATCGAAAGTATAGACTAGACCGTTTTTCGGTCAACAGTTTAGGGTTTTCCTTCTCAGGGCATACTGATGCTGTGGTGAGAAATCCGCCAGAGACTAGATATACAGACTCAAGCCCTCTAGGTATGTGGTTTTTAATGAAGAGTTTTCCCCCTCTTGGCCATTGCTGGCTTTGAACATGCATCTACCATTGTTGATATCAGATTTTACCCTCCCGATCGTGTCCAGGCAAGTAGGAGATGGTTTGCATTGGTATTCGTTTACATCTTTTTTAGGCGTTATATTCTAAGTCACGAGTGATTATTTACCTTGTTATAGTATAGACCTCTGCAAAGAGAGGGACCCGTAGAAAGAAAGAGGATCGAAAGTATAGACTAGACCGTATATCGATCAAGAGTTTAGGGTTTTCCTTCCCAGGGCATACTGATTCTGTGGTGAGAAATCTTCTAGAGACCAGATATACATATGCACAAATAGATACATCGGTTGATTTGGTTTATTAAAAAAAGGTTGTTGACCATTTGTTTTTACGCAATCGTAACTTATAATTAGTTGTTTGTAATTTTTCTTCCCAAGGGATAACGGTTTTAATATAATAATAATTGGGGATTAGGTTGCTAAGAGTATATATTTTAATGAGAGAGTGATAGGTTTATTACAGCTAAGAAAACATCTATAAACTAACAAATAATTCTCTTTTAAATTAATTATTTGTAGGATAATAAAATATATAATATTATATATTTATTATTAGACAGAAATTTTAAAAAAAATCCGCATATACAATTTTATTAAACTTTGCGTAAGATTAAAACAATATATTGGACAAATATTTGGGGCCTAAAGGATCTATTATAATAATCGGATGTACGAATCTAATGAATATTATTTCGAAAATAGACAGATAAGAACGTATAGTGTTTTTTTGACCGTAGTTTAAACTCCAAAAAAAGAAATAGCAAAATTTTTCGATTTTATTTATATCCATAGAGATGTTATATTGTATGTTATGTTTAGTGAGTGGTTATTTTAATGAATTACAAACAATTGTATGGCGATTGTTATCATGTCTACTAGTTAGCATAACCGACATGCAAATTCAGCTAATGTTATTACATATGTAATGTAATTTAGTATGACGCCGTTTCACATGTAAACCGTTTTATACACAAATCCTACATCGCATTTACCCCGAGAGCTTACAACATAAATATTTCAAGACAAATAAGGGGTGTGTCTAAGGATTAAATTCGTATTAACGTAACTGCTTAATCCTGGCACGCGTGGTTGTGCATCCGAAACAAGTAGATTCCTCTAATGGGAGCCAGGATCTGTCCCCACCAGGAAACTCATTATTCTGGTCGGCATTTCAATTCGCCACGATTTCAATTACGGCCGAATTTGACTTGCCAAGATATTATAGGCACACACTTGAAGAGGGTGGCTGCACTCCAGAGTCAGACATCGAAGACAGAGTGGGGTTAAGGCACTTCAGGAATTTAAAGACAATTGGCAGACTGGATGGAGGCAGAGCTGAAGTGATGGCGCCAAATTGGATAAGGGGAGTATCGATTCCTGGCCGATTCTCCGGTGATCAGGTGAATGTGGAATAATTCTGCGGTGCCCCCCGGGGAGATCCGGGACTCTTCAGCCGTGAAGACATAATCTCAACTTTGCCGGGGGTGGTGTTTCTAAGTAACGCGCAGACGGGGCGTTATTTTCACCGGGCCCAATTTTCCGTGACATGGTAATGGGCCCGAAGGCAATTTAATTTTATGACCGAGTCCGATGGAAAGCCCCACGCTTGATTTAAGTATGCGATTAAAAAACCAAAAAATATATATATGTATATATGAAATTTCGATACGGAATGAAAGAATATATATATAATATATTTTTGTGGATTATATTATTTTGCTTACGCGACGAAGTTTTATGTAAGAAACGTAATAAACTTAAATTTAACTGCTCGTATTCGAGAACAAAGATCTTTCTTTATAGCTCTAAGTTTTCAAATGAAATCATCTTAATGTTTCACAAGGAAATGCATGCCTCATATTAAATCATGGTGAACCACATAAATTAAAGCATACAGCGCATAAAATGTGGGAATATTAAAAAACCCATAAAATATGTAGCATATACCCAAATAAAATTCATCAACATGATGACTCCATAAACTTGCGGCCCGCGGGCCTCATGCGGCCCGCCACACTTTCTCGTGCGGCCCTTCAGAGATTTTACATTTTGGCTGAAAGTGTGTCATCTATATCTGCAAATATATACCAATGTCAAATTTGTCATTAACCTAGCCGTGCTTATGGCGTATTTAGTTTTTGATTTTTCTCGATTAATTCTTTTAATATGAATTTAATATAATTACAAACTATTTGTGTTTAAAAAACTCCAAAAAATATATATTATAAATAATTTACTTTATTGTCCGCAATTGCGAAAAAAATAAAAACAACAATATACGTTTCTGTAGCCTCCGGGCGCGATGTTTTTTCTCGCTCGCATCCGTAACGATGTGCCAAGTGCGAATGAAATGTTCGAATGACACGTGCTGTGAGAACTCAGTTCTCGCCGAGAGCGTTGTAATTTACGCGTCATATTGATTAGTTAAACATACCAAAATATCGACCAAATGATGAAGCATATCATGAATAATTATTTTTATTCTTAGAATAAACCATTTTTTAAAAGTCTATCTTGACTTGAAATGCTTAGGGTCTATTTTCCCTTATAAATAGACCCCCTTCGGACGACGTGGTTGGTTTCGAGTCACCTTAACGGATCAGTTAAAAGGGCAGAATCAGTAAATTATATTATTTATGTTTGAGAAGAACGTAAAATAATCCTTAAAACTTCTCATTTCAATAAAAATCAAACTGCACAGTATTTATTACGATTAGCAAAAAGCTAACAATCGAAAATAACAGATCTTTTGCAAAAAGTAGAGCATAGAATTCAAGATCTATTCTCTTCTGAAAACATCTCAGCTAATATTTTAATATATAAGAAACCCTCCTATAACACGGTATCCAACAACATGGTTTCGTTGTAACACACAAAAAATATAAATATTTTTTTTATATTTTTTGTATAGATATTGATCAAGATTTTCTTAATACAGTTTTTTCACGTCAAATGCACCTTTCTTCAAATCAAATGCACCTTTTTATAAATCAAAAGCACCTTTTTATAAATCAAATGCACCTTTTTATAAATCAAAAGCACCCAACTTTTTATAAAATCAAATGCCTTTTACAAATCAAATGCACCTTTTAAAATCAAATGCACCTTATTAAAATTTAATAAAACATTTAAATACATTTTCCCACCTAATTACGTTTTTTTTTTTCCAGTTCCTTCAAATATGTAAAAAACGCGTTCAATGGCATTTATGGATTACCCCAATTTACGTTTTCCCAAAATTACGTTTTTTTTACCAGTTCCTTCAAAAATGTAATAAACGCGTTCCACTGTATTTATGGAGAACCCCGAATTTACGTTTTCCCGCTAATTACGTTTTTTTTGTCAGTTCCTTTAAAAACGTAGAGAACGGGTTCCACTATATTTAGTACCGCGATTCCAATCCCGAATTTACATTTTTCCACTTATTACGTTTTATTAACAGTATAAATTTGAAAAATCACTTTCTGGACGTTCGGAACATCGTACCGGATGCGAGTGAGAAAAAACATCGTTGAAAACCAGGAACTGAAAGAAAAAGGTAATTAGCGGGAAAACGTAAACTCGGGGTTAGATTCGGGGTACTAAATACTATGAAACCCGTTTTTTACATTTTTGAAAGAACTGACAAAAAAAAACGTAATTAGTGGGAAAACGTAAATTCGGGGTACTAAATACTATGGAACCCGTTTTTTTTACGTTTGAAGAAACGAGTAAAAAACGTAATTAACCGGAAAACGTAAATTCGGGGTTGAATTCGAGAGTGCTACATACTATGGAATCCGTTTTTTACATTTTTGAAGGAACTGAAAAAAACGTAATTTGTGGGAAAACGTAAATTCGGGGTTCTCATAAATACAGTGGAACGCGTTTTTTACATTTTTGAAGGAACTGAAAAAAAACGTAATTTGTGGGAAAACGTAAATTCGGGGTTCTCCATAAATACAGTGGAACGCGTTTTTTACATTTTTGAAGGAACTGAAAAAAAACGTAATTTGTGGGAAAATGTATTTAAATGTTTATTAGAATTTTAATGGGGTGCATTTATTAAAAAGAATGCATTGTTAATAAAATTACGTGGTAAAGTGCTGTTATAAGAGTGCATTGTTATAAAAGGTGCTGTTAAGAAAAGGTGCATTTGATTTGAAGAAAGGTGCATTTGACGTGAAAAAACTGTATATTGTACAACATTTTTAAAAAAAAGGTTGCTCACCCCTAATCTAGACGATGGAAAAAAAATCGAAAATACTACGTCTACCAATATTGAGAAATAAAGGCGATTTGTCGGAGAAACTAATTCCGCGTATTTTTTTTATCCCACCTCATACATAATTCAATTCTGTAGTATTTGACCTTGACGATTTACCTCAATCTCAACAACCTTCACCCCCATTTTTTTCTGCAAATTCTTCAGAAAAAAACTCGACAATATTCCAGGACCGCATTCACGCATGCATGCATGCACGTGCCGTGCAAGGACGGAGATTGCCGATGCGGAGCACGGGCAGGGGCGGATTCCCCGGAAGGGGCGTCCGCATTCTGGGGGGCGGTCACGTTCCACCTTAATTATAACACATTCTCCTGTCTCCCCTGTGGATCACGGTTCGAATCCCACTACACTCATGATTTATAGCGGTGACGTATTAAAAAAAATCGACTGCGGGGGGAGGAGAGGCGGTTTTTTTAAAATATGGCTGAAAAGCGTGGCGGTCGTTAGTAACAATTAGGCATCTCCGCCATGAGCGACGCTGGGAGATTGAATACGTCCAATTAACGACGTCTGGTGAGAAATGAGATTTATGATTTTTGACGGATTAAAAAAAAGGGACAAAGTCACCCCTTTTCCATTAATAAATGAAAAAAATTAACAATTACTTGTGTTAACCATAGCACATTATGGGGGTTGGGAAAATATTACATGTTTTTTTTTGTGTGGATTTAATATTTAATTCATTTTAATACCAATTTATTGAATTTGTTGTGATTGTGTTAAAAACATATCTTTGGTTTTAATGGTAGTTGGGTTTTAATTAAGTTTTAAAAAAACAATAAACAAATTAATAAGGATTTTTTTTAGTTCAGAAACTACCGAGACTGAGCTAAGTTAATAGTCGGATAGATGTCCGACAAAAACTATGAATTCAGGGAATTCTTTATAACACTGGCCAAGGGGTATATAAGTGGAAGGGACATACTACCTCCTCATGTTTTATAAAAATATGTATGTAGGTAATTTAACGCCTGGAATTAATTAATTTAATGCCATCTATTCTCTGTTGAATAAATAAAATAAATATCTAACCAACTGAAATAATATTAAAAATAACTAGTATCGTGGTTTGACACTGGGGGGAATATAAGTGTGAGAGACTCATCCCCCCTGCATGCCATTAATCCATCGTAGCCAAATAAATAAATAAATTGTGGGAATAAAAAATGCATTCATATAATAATAAGCTCACATTTTGAAGAGGTTAAGAATAATATTTTTTTTATTTTCGTTCTATAATCAGTAAATATTTTTAGAAAAATCAGGGCTTATTTAAGATTAACTTTTTCCACTCAGGATATTTTTCTTCAAAACCAATCAGCTACTCTGGATAAAAAAAATATGTTTTCATTTCGAAGAAGTGAATTAAAAACATCTGTAATATTCTATTTGATTTATGATTAAATATTTTTTTACTAATTATGAATTAAAAAACTTAGTTCAATAGTTTTGGCACACTGTCTGAAAATAATGACACGTGTTTATTCAAATGTGTATGACCGTGATTTATTAAATGAAATTTTGATTCACTTTGATAAAAATATTTGCATATTTTTTATTATGATTTAAATTATGCATATAATAGGAAATATTTGCTTTCAGTTTCTATCAGAAAGGCAAACAATGCAATCCCTATACTTCTTTTGTTTATCAATCGCTATCAGATGTAGATTGGTGTGATTTAATCCCTGCTCCGGATCCACTGAATGTCTATAACTTTTTTATTAATCTTTCCCTTTGACTTCCAACCAGTTGAATAACTAGTCTATCTAGAAATTACAGATGAGTCAGTGGTTACATTTCTTTTTAGCTGATTTTCTATAGGTTCTAATAATCAGTAGGTTCCAAACAATTGGTTAGCATATTTGCCCCTACTATTCTATCACCGATAGTAAAATTAATTATTTTTTGTTAAAAATTATTAGAAAAAGGGTACGAATTTTTTGACAAATTTGAAGTTCTTGATGACGTGGGATTAATGAATGTTGAATCCTCTTCATCGTCTGTCTCATTGCTAGAGAATGCACATTCCTTTCGTTTGTGAGGGATGATTTCACTTCAACTATCTGTTTTTATTGCCGAGCGAATTGTTTTCGCCAATGTCAATCACTATTTTCAACATTTTTAAGACATTTTTCACAGTTCCGAATGAATGAGCTATCAATAATCATTCGTTAACTTTCACAATCATCACTATTATAATAATCATTATCAAACGTAAAGGGCCATCATCACTACTATAGAAATAATCATTGAATTGAAAACAATAGCTTCATTATTTGTATTATTATCCACAGTTTATTATTTAATTATAAACACTATTTCACTGATTTGACTGTTTCACTATTGTTATCAAATAATTATGTATGTAATGGAATTAAAAAAAAATAGTTCCACAACAGAAAAATAGGGTCACAGTTCACAGCTTCGGACAACTTTCCGATATGAAGAAACCGACAGACTGCTCCAAAAATATTGGCATATAAAAAATATCTTATTCCGTTTTTAGACCATAACTGCTGTCCTTCAAAGCTTCCTACCAAACTCACTTGGGCCAACAGTTATGGCCTACAGAGTGAAAAGTGTTAATAAAAAACTAGTGAGGATACTAATCTCTCCAGTTTTCCTTTACAAAGTTAATACTAACATCTGAAAAAATACGGCCCCATATAGATACGTTTGAAATTTGATGTTGGCATTGCATGCTCTGCATCCCATGGACTGTGAAATTCATTAACGTCAGTATCTTTTTCAAACTTTCCCATTGTAAAAAAAAGAATTATACAGACAAAGAGTATACGATATAGTGGATGTTCAAAATATCACGTTAGACACGAAAGCTTCGAGGCGTCTTTCTTCTCGGGTTGATAAAGTGTAAAGAAGATATATTACGGCATTAATGTAATAAGAATCATACACAAAACTATTATTTATCTACAACTAAAAGCTCAAAAAAACCATTATGAGCTACAATTAAAAGTAATTAATAATAAAAATCGAATGTAAAATTGAACATAAATGAATAACTGCAGACACACGTCAAACTTTAAAACACAATTACGTACATAAACAGAATTAGCATATGTTTTGGTTTTGGGGTCGTTGGCTGGTTGCGTGGGTTATGATACAATAGGGTCTCAATTCAATAGTAACTTATTTGTATGTACATGTGTATGTGGGACCTGCGACCAAAATATAAATCAAATTATCCTTTGACTCGCTCGGAATACACAATACGTCAAGTGTGTCCGTGTGCGCGTCTGTGTATGTGTCAAATTCGCGTAAAAGAATATGGAATTGGCACTAACTCGGATTTATTCGCATAATCCATTAGGGCGATTGCGCATATTATTTTACCGGAAAAATTCGATTCGAATATTAAAGAAATTCAAATATTAAATAAAAGCGAGCGTGTATCCGTTTCAAAGCTCTATCCATAAACAAATTTCGGTCTGAGACCCGCATGAATTATTTATGGGGTCCAAGTTTTCGTATACGTACGAAAGTGAGATTCGCAATGTACGAAATTGCGCATGCAATAATGGAAGCGGTTCCTATTACCCGGACAATGAAAACTTTGGCTAAACACACACTCGTACACACGATAACCGACTGCATCGGAGGACAGGGATCGATTAAGCAAAGTTTCGGTCGGCATTCCAAACTTGGGCGAAGCTGCTTTATAGTAATTGGTTTGGGGCGCAAAAAATTAAGAAAAAAAAAACTGAGTAGTTTGCCAAGTTTAAAATGCGTCGGCGTGCCCGGGAGCTTTAAGCTTTCGCCAAGGGATTCCACTACGGACAGTATGGGAATTTATGGAGAATAAAAAGTTTCACAGTTCCCTGCGGAGCGTGAAAGCTTCGGGACTGATTCCCTCGCTTCGGCAGAAGCGTTTACATGGTTTATTAATAGTGGCCGCAATAAAAGCACAGTTTCATTTTGAAAGCCGTTGAGATTAAAATGCGCGAGGCCTCAACAATTTAATGCAGCAGGTTACGACTTAATCCCAGGGATCAGAATTTTGATACAGATATAAACATATTTTTAAACGCGACGTGGGATGATTCACATAAAATTTAATCGCAACGAATGCGGGGTGACTAAGCAACGACGAGCTGAGGATAGATGGAGTGAAAACGATATGACTCATTTTTATTGGGGGAATCAATGTATATATATCAGTTGATACATTATTTATTTAAATAACTATTGGTTTGACCCTCGTATAAAATGTATTGATCATAATGTAAATTTTTATTGAATAAATTTACATTGTGAATATGATATTTCGCATAAAAATGGCACGAGACGTATCTATTCAATATCGTAAAAATATTACATAGCGCGATAAATTTATTTATTTTCTTATGATTTATTTGAGGAATGAATCGATTATGATTCATATTTTAAGCTGACGAATACTTCCGTCACTTGTTCATTGTTTTGCGTTTGCTGTGTATCAACGAATCGATTCGATTTGCAATTAAACATGGCCAAATACTGCATTGAATCATATCGAATGCGTTTTCGGCAGACAGTCAACAATCGCAACAATTATTCTCAAAGTTCTGGTATATTTTATATAAATCCGAGTAAAATAAAAAAAATAATAATCCAAGGCACCGTCTTCGGCATCGTATTACCTTTGACCCTTTCATCCCCATCGACATAATTGATAAGTTTCGGCTCGGAGCGAATAATTGGTCTCACGTGCATTTGGCACGACCGTGACGTGTTTACACATTCGACATGCATTTGACGTGACGATCATATAATATGCCAGTAGGGATCGATAGCCGTAGCTACCAATTACAGAAGTTAGCTTCTCACTATGCGTGAGTTCGGAAAATAATTCTCAGTCACGGAAAAATAATTCTTAATCGATTTAATTTCAATTTTCAAATATCTCGCAATTCGAACTACATTTAAAACACTTATTAGTTCATATTTAGTTACTTAACTCGAAAAGATGTTGTTAGGTAGTTACTAGACAATAGTTTTTCATGAATAAGTGCTTTCATATTTTCAATTTTTAAGTAATTTATATAATTTTCTTTATCTAATGATTTAAAAAAATACCATTTTTCATTCAAATTAATATTCTTATTTTATTATATTTAGATTTTAAGTTACGAGCTGTAAAACAATATATTTTTAGACATTGATAATGGTATAAATAATTACAGATAAGCTCTAGATATTATTTCAGGAAAATGATGGAAAATTAATATTCCAATTTTCAGAATTTAATAAAATCAAGTAACAAGAGGCATTTTATAAATAAAAAAATAATACGAAAACAAGGTTTGATAAACAATATGAGGATTATCACATTTTTATGTCGTATTACCACACTTTTCCACTTCTTAACTTGACATTAGTACTATAATAAACCTTCAAGTTATTATTAGCTATAGTAAAATGTTCGAGTTGTTCTAGGGTTTTTACTTTTTTACTAAAAAATGGTCGATATATCGTTTGAGAAACCATTTGACTTAATATTCCATGACATAATAATATTCCAAGGGGAAAATGCGGATTTTAGAAACTAAATTAACCTACAGTTTTGTTACGTCAAATACACCATTTTGCAAATCAAATGCATCCTTTTGCAAATCCAATTCAACTTTCTTAAAATATGTGAAAAAATATTTAGAAGTTTTTAAGCTGCATATCGGTTGTGTCACAATACGTTTTTAGAAAATTACTTTAATATCTTTTACCCGATACGATGTGCCGAATATCCAGAAAGTGATTTTTCAAATTTCTATACTGTAAAAAAAACGTAATTATCGGGAAAATGTAAATTCAGATTAGAATCGCGGTACTAAATACAGTGGAATCCGTTTTTAATGTTTTTGAAGGAACTGATAAAAAAATGTAATTAGCGGGATAACTTAAATTCGGGGTACTACAAAAATACTGTGGAACCCGTTTTTTACATTTTTGAAGGAATTGATAAAACAAATTATATACAGTAATCGCCTCGATAACGCTAAAATTGGGACTGCTTTATTAGTACAACGCGTTATCGGGACAATGAAGCACATACCTAATTTAGGCTTATGGGTATTTCGAAAAAAATACGAATCTGCCAAAACTAAGAACAAATTAAATTATAAATCTTAGCGTTCGCCCTCTAATAATGCGCTCGTGCTATTAGAGGGACTACCGTGATTTTTTTGAAATTATCGGAATGCGCGTTATTGAGGGGATTACTGTATATTGAAAAATATTTAATTGTTTAACTTAATTTTTAAAAGGGTTAATTT